>JAASFO010000184.1:0-33133 GCA_023333815.1 Globisporangium recalcitrans
AACCAGTGTGTGTGTGTGTGTGCGGCTCTTGGGAATGAAATCGGTTGGTTGGTACGTACCGAAGCAACTTGGAGACCGGGAGGCTTCGGATCCGCGCGAGGTGGGTGTTCCCAGCGTGCACCAGCGCGTTTCTAGCACTGGCAGCATGGCGACCACTGTTGGCAGGTTTGTGTTGGTCGTGGGGCTTTCGTTGCTACCGTGCGCGGGCGAGAAACAGTTTCTGGACGGCATTTGGTGTCGAGAATGCGTCGACATCCGGACGCTTGGCGTTCCGCACAGCAGTGCGCTGCTTGCCCTTGTTCACTGACTCTGGCGATGACAACCTATCCTCATCGTTGCTGATTTTCTTCTTCTTGATCTTTGCATCCCGCAGTGAAGAGATCACACTTTGCTGGAAGAGACGAGCAGAGATCCGCCCATTGCATCGCGAATCAAAGCGGTACAAGATGCGGCAGCAGTTCAAGGCAGTGAGTAGCGCTGGCTTTCCATCGTGGTCTTGGTCCTCGTCTGCTTGGTTGCGAATGCGAGTCAGAGCTGTGTGGAATCGGTGCAGGTAGCCCAGAAACTCGCTCCAGGATACAAATTGGAGAGCAGCAGCAGCAGCGTCGCCTTGCTGCTGATCCGCTCCATAAACACGTCTGTCGTGGACGGAGAGACTGAGGTCTGATGCTGTCGCTGAAAGACGGGATTGCTCCAGTAGTGTCTGCACAACCGCGTCGCGAGAAGCGAGCGACTGCAAAGCGTCGATGCACTCTCTCCAGAACAGCTGCACATCCACGAAAACAAACAGATACATACAGTAATGGTAATGATCACAACCACCTTGTCAGTCAGCACGCCACCATTTGCACTCATTTTCCCATTCGAGACGCCATCCGATTTCATTCAGAAAAGTACCGACTGTACCTGGTGAAAAGGGTCGTCTTGAACACGCTTCGAGTCACTCTCGAGAAGGAGCACGAATCGGAGCTGGAGTGGCAAAAATGAATTGCATGACGTTTTTGCTCGTGTCGTTTCGGTATTATCTGTGAGAGGGATGGTTGCGTTTCGAATGTTGCGCGAATGTAGCTCAACTTCCATCGTTTTCATATTTTTTGGTCGCCTTCTGTGACCTGCCTGAGTTCAAGAAGAGTGGAAGATGCGGAAAATGGCGCGATCGCCTCTGCGCAGCGATCCGACTGGCGCTGCTGCCGCGTTCTCCGAGGAGAGCGACGTCCACGAGCGACTCATCCAGCCGGAGGACTCGTCTCATGGCAAGAGCGACTCGAGAGCAGGCGACCATTCTGTCGCGGTGCGAGGTTCTGGTGGTGACGATGACGACGACGGCTTCACGCACGAGGAGCTCCTGCACTCAATTGGATCCTTCTCGGCGGTGATCTGGCCCGTCGCGGTCACCATGGTGCTCGCGAGGTATGAGCGAGCGGTGGTTGGTTCGGTGGTGTTATTGGCTCTTGCGTTTCTTTTCTAATCGTGGACCATGCGTGTTTCATCGTGTAGCTTCGTCTCGTTGAACGTGGTGGATCAAGCGACAGCGGCTGCACTCACAGAGTACGTACGATCAGTTCTCAGAGCCTGCACTACATTGGCGCTAAGTACTGACTTCCCGAGTGCGCTGGGAATTGCCATGATAGCGCGTATCTGATCTACAGCCCCGACTCGGAAGCGGATGCTTCCGACGGCACCAAGCTCGGAGATGCGGTCATCAATGCGCTCGTGATCGTGTCGTTCTTCCTGGTCGCGACGTTTGTGATCGTGTGCTGCTACAAGTTCAACTTCAACAGAGTATGTGGCCGCCCGTTCCTACTCACCGTCTCTGCGACCTGTGCTATGGTCATCAATGCTCATTTGGCTTCTTTGTGTCTGGATGCACAGATCCTCATTGGGTATATGATGTTTTCGTCGACGATGCTCTTGGGGCTGCTGGGCGGCAACATTCTGACGATCGCGATTGCGCAAAGCGACCTCGTCATCGACGCGCTCACGATGCTCTTCTCCATGTACAACTTCGCGGTCGTCGGCGTGATCGCGATCTTTTACCAGAAAGGCACGCCAAAGTGGCTCGGGCAGGTGTACTTGGTGTTCACGTCGGTGATCATGGCGTGGCAATTGGGACAATTTCCGGAATGGAGCACCTGGGCACTGGTCGTTGTGCTCGCGCTCTACGACCTGTGCGCAGTGCTGACGCCTTGTGGACCGCTGAAGTGGCTCGTGAACCTCGTGCAGCAAGAAGGACGCCCTCTTCCTGGTATGTGCGTGGTGCGCGTTGGGAAGGATGCGGCAACAGTCCAAATGATGTCTCATTCTAGCTTGACTTTGTTTTCGCTCCATGTAGGTCTGCTGTATGAAGCGGAGGTGAGGCGAGATCCGGTCATCCAATCGTCTCCGAGCGGCCAGTACACTCGCGTGGACCGTTCCGCCCCGCCTGTGACTGAGCAGCAGTACTACCAGTATCAAGCTGAGCCACAAGCTGCTGCTCATCAAGACCCGGCTCCATCTCACCTGACACCACATGAGAAGCAGATGCGAGCTCGGCTGGTTGAGTTCTATTCGCAACACAACCCAGCTGCGATCGCGCGCATTGACAAAGTGATGGCGCGATACAAAGGACGCGACGCGGAACTGTGGCACGACTTGCATGAAAAGTATCTCGCGGACGATCCAGGTATAATGGGATATCGGTTGGGTAATTGACGTGGTGGTGTTGGCTGTGGCACGACTAACTTTCCCATTTGTGTGCGTCTGTTGTGTCTGTCGAAGAGGAAAGTACGATCAAGCTTGGGTTGGGGGATTTCGTCTTCTACAGCGTGCTGGTGTCTCGCGCTGCCAAGTACGACTTTTCGGCGATGATCGGGTGCTTGGTCTCGGTTTTGATGGTGAGTTTGTTAGAAGTGAGCTGGTAATGCTCGCGTCTTTGTATGCTCATCTCCCACTCTCTTTCGTCGCTTGCATGGACGTGCAGGGACTCGGCGGAACGCTCTTCCTTCTTGGGATCTACAAGAAGGCGCTGCCTGCTCTGCCGATTTCGATTTTGCTTGCGGTGACCGTGTACTTTTGGATCCACGCTGTCTTTGTCGACTTCGCCAGCAGTGCTCTTGATGTCGGCATTGCGCTTTAGGTTCGCTTGCCACAGTTCCTCGTGGACATTTGTGCCTCTCACGCATAGAAATATGAGAACTCTCGAATGGTGCGATGTCGTTCATTTGTTGGTGTGGAGTTATAGGTAGTTCCCTTCAAGAATGGACTGATGAATGTATGTCGTCAAGAAGCTGAACCCGAGGCAATGGAGCGCCTCCAGCTCGATCTTCCACGGAAACGAGTTGTCGGTCCAAGACGATATCTCATCCAGGTATCGTGGATTTGCCTTCGATAGAGCCACAAAATAATGATCCAGCCGCAGCGCGATAAGCCAATTTTGAAAAGGAAGCGGCTTACCTGAACGAACGGGGATCGAGCCAGCGAATTTCCAGTCGACAAGTCTTTTTGCGTGAGTGGCTTGAAAGAGTTGCGCGGTAAATCCAGGCTTGATATTTGAGACGGTCGAAGCCCCAGCCATTTCACGTCGACAGCTGTTGAACCATTGTGGATTGAGATCTTCTGTCGAGACAAAACTGGGATTGGTCTACAGCGGCTCACAGAATACCACATGATTGCGTCTCCAAGGGCATCCGTGCCGATCCTAGTTTGTACGTCAACTGCAAAATCGTCAGCCAAAATCCTGAATCAACGATATCGTTACTAGCTGCCTCACCATTATGGATACGCCGAATGGATTGCAATCGCTGAGGCCGATGACCGGAACGTTGAGTGCTCGGCTCAAGAAACTCACGAATGCCCTGCTCAATGCGATGAGCATTTCTCATCGCAATCGCGGTTTCATCCAAAACACGCGTCGACGACTTACCGAGTTGCCAGGTCAGGAAATCCTCTTCCGGTGACAAGGACGCAAGGCAATGTGTCAAAGAATCTGTCTTCCCTAAAATGATCAAGAGCGAGGTGAGAAATCTCGTCGGACTCAGAGACCAGCAGCCGTTGATAAATGTACCTCAATCTGCTGAAGATTCCTTTGCGACTCGCTTTGATTAGAGGAGTGAGCTCACTCCATCGCGACTTTTTGCTCACTACTCACCATCTTTTTCAATGATAACAATGAACTGGGCATCGCTGATTCTGCATCCCAGTCTCAGATCAGTGAAATGATAGCACCGCATGACCTGATGCATACACGTACATTTCATGCGCTTCAAGCTGCAGTAGCTGCTGGGTGATCGGTTGCTCTTCTCCAGTTCCACAACCAGTCCATTCTCCACATTTCTGGTTTCGTAATCAAACCATCAGAATTGATCGGTAAGGTGCGTGCGAAATATGTCAACAGCTTCGCTCACCAGAACACTGATGCGTCCAGCAAAACATCCTTTCGTGGCTCCGACAATGTTCATGCATCTGCGAGGAACGCCCAAGATGCTTCCGACATCTGACTCAATTGGCAAATCAGTGACGGAGCGCGGCAGTTGTTGAAGGATTCGACCGGTTTTCCACGAACCAAGGATCGCTTCGTCTGCTTCGTGCTGGGCTTTGAAGAACGGATGCAAGTAGTAGATCTCGCGCTGCGCAATCAAGCTAATTCACTGAAGGCGTTGAACATGCGAGCAAAGTGTTCAGCAGTAGGACAAAATACCTGGGTGACTGTCTTCTGCTCACTCAACAGCGCGTACACCGTCTGCAGGATCATCCACACCGCAGTGTATTTTCGTGCACCATTTCGATTCTTGAGGCAAGAAGAGCAGGCGCTCACTTGTGAGCTGTGGATGTTGTGTCTGTCGGGTAAAAAGCGACAACCTTCTCGATCTCACCAATCTGATCATTCGCTTGGCATCTCCGTGCGTCAAACACTGCTGCTCGGCGTCAAACTTCGATGACTCGACGTCTCGCTTTAGCTGCACGTTCACGAAAAGGTCAGCGACCAACGATACTCTTCGGTTTTGTTGGTATCCGCGCACTGGAGGATCTTACAGCTGCCATGTCCATCAGCGCTCCATTCTTTCGTTTTCGATGCGCAGTATTCAGGGGTCAGAACTCTTATTTTCACTCGGGAACCAGCAACGTACTACATGCACTGCTTCTTACCGAGAGGCTCTGCAGAAACTGAGCCGTCAGAGCTTCGATTCGTCCCATCACCTGCAAAGTCGCATTCGCCATCGGGAGCTTCAGTATTTGTTTGCAAGTCTACAGAACACCATTCATTGGTTCCCTACCTCCTCGCGCGAAATCCCTTGTCGATCCATCGTGAAGGAAGTTGCTCTCGATTCGACATCCGCATGCCGCATCTATAGCAAGCACTCCACGCGCGAGTAGAGTGCGATTATTCTGCCCTCACCTCAAAGGTTGCACCTGTTTTGCTGACTTGTGTGCGGGCTGTGCACGAGCGCGCAAAATGCGGAATGGCAGCAAACTTGCCAAGTTCAACTCGTGCGAAAGTTGCAGTTGATTACAGTAAACGCAGCAACTAAACAGCCAATACTTGAGCTGTATCCTTTCAAGCTAGGACTCCAAGCACTGTTTCACTCCAGCACACTCACGCACTCCCATTCTCACTCTCTCTCTCTCACACACACTTTCGCCATGTGTCTTGCTCTGTCAGCCTATTCGATTGCCGCTGAATGAGTTGCCGTCTTCACGAGGAGCGTTGTGGCGCGCGCGCAGAAAACACGTCGTGCCCATCCAGAACGTGAACGACTGGCACTGCGGGTGCTCGCAACAGAGCGCCTCGCACTCGTCCACGCTGCGCACTTGCTTGCTCATGAGGTCGTTCTCGTCGCCGCCGCTGTCCATCCAGCTGCGCGAAAAGTGCATGAAGAAGCACTGCTTGGCAGAGTCTTCAGCTGCAGCGCTCGTCGATTCGTCGTGCGTTGGCGGTTCGTAGAGGCTCTCGACCGTGATCGGCGTCATGTAGGACGAAAACTGCGTCGTGGCGCCAACGGGGAGGCAGAACGGACCCGAGAGCGAGTTGCACACGTCGCTCTGCTCGCCAGCGGTGGTGGCTCTTTCAGCAGCCACTTGCGCGAGCATGGCTTCGCTGCGAGCCGCGCACACGATGCTAATCGCGACCATGGAGAGCGATCGCAGCCAGCATCGCTGCCAGTTTCGTTGGGTGTCGCTGGTCATTTTCAACGCTTTTCTGGATCTGACTCGCGAAGACGCATGGCAATTGAAAGCAGATGATGCCTGTTTATAGCCAATAAAGACAGGTTGGTATCTCAATTGGATAATAATGCCAGGTTTCAGCCTATCAACGCTCTTGCAAAGATGATACTTGAAACGGCGGATGCAAAATCCAGCAATGCCAACTTGACGACTGATCGCGACCGCGACCATTGCGCCGCCTTGCCTCGACCGCTCTCTCTTCTCTCTCTCCACATGCGTGGTGCCTGCCGACCTGACTGATAGCAGCGGTTGGTGTCGGTTGTGTACGCGTTGGTCGCGCGTCAGCAGAGTGTGCTCTGCGAGTACACAGACAAGAGCGGCAACTTCCCGACCGTCACGCGGGTCGTGCTCAAGCACATCGCGCAGCAAAGCTCCGAGACCGCGACCAAGAGCGTGTTCCCCTACAACGAGTTCAACTTCTTCTTCCTCCACGAAGACGGACTGACGTACATGTGCATGGCGGAGGAGCAAGTGCAGACGAACGTCGCGTTCTCCATGCTCGCGGAGCTGAAAGCAGCGTTCATTGAGCACTATGGTGAGCAGGGCAAGACTGCGATCGCGTTCGGCATGATGCCGTTCGCGCCAACACTCGACAGCTTGATGAAGAAATACGACAACTTTAAGATCGACACACCGCTTCCACAGGTAAGGCTTGTGGTTAGAACACTCGCTGAACACAAGCGAGCGTGCTTGGCTAATTGGGAGTGCATTTACATCCATCCATCTGAATGGCTCAGGTGCGGCAGGAAATGGAAAAGGTCAAGATGATCATGATCGAGAATGTTAACCAGGTGTGTTAGGCGCGAGCTCTCCGTCTTCGCTATGCATAAGACTCGAACTGTTGCGGATGAGCGGGCTTCGTGTGTGTGTGTGTGTGTATTCACTTCACCTTGCATGACTCCGAACGAGCAGCTCATGGATCGCGGCGAAAAGATCGACCTGTTGGTGATGCGCACCGACAAGCTGCAGCAGGACGCGCTCAAGTACGAGAAGACCGCCAAGAAGGTCAAGAGCGTGTACTGGTGGAAGAACTTCAAGTACTGGGTGCTCATCGGTCTCGGGCTCTGTCTGCTGGCGTTCATCATCTCGTTCATGGTGTGCGGGATCGACTACTCGTCCTGCGCCGCTCGCGTGGAGGACAGTGCGGGAAACGAATTAGACAAGCTCGGCAAGTGGTCCAAGTCCAATGCGGACAAAGCTGCAGCCTCCGTCTCGGTAGGGGTTGGCAAGGGATGAGAGAGAGAGAGAGTTTGTTCGTTTCTTTTTTGAATGCGAGGGTTTTGTTTTTACGAATGGGAGGCTTTTCCTTGTGTGCTGTCGGCTCATCTCGCAAATAGCTCACCACACAGCAAGAACGCCCGTCAACCACATCTTTGTGTCGACAGCAAATCGGTTCTCTTTTGTATCGCGAAATCGTCCTTCGCCTAGATATCACCGGAAGACGAAGTGGTGGCTTCCGCCTCAGCGAGCAACGCGTCAGTCTCCTGCTGGGTCAGCTGACGGTGGATGATCTTGCCGGTCGCGGCGTCGCGCGTCACGGTCGTGAACTCCAGCTTCTCCGAGCTCGGCACTGTTGTGTCCATGGTCTTGCCCATCACCTTGACGGCGAACTTGAGGGCTTCTTCGACCGTCATCGTCTCTTCGTATTCGTTCTTGAGCAGACTCTTGGCGGCGCCGTTGTTCGCCCCGATGGCCGTCGCCTTCCAGCCGCCGTAGTTTCCACTCGGGTCACTGTGGTAGAGCTGGAAGCCGTGGTGGCGGTCCCAGCCGGCGTACAGGAACGACACGCCGAACGGACGCTGACCGCCGAACTGCGTGTATGCCTGCTTGTAGTTGCAAATCGTCTGCACAAGCTGTTCGCAAGGGTTCTTCTCCTGGTACGCCAGCTCGTAGCGCTGCGCGGCGAGGCGCGCGTAGTTCACCAAGATGTTAGCATCAGCAGTCAGACCTGGTTACGCCGTCACCACAACAACAGCAAGCAATCGATAAACGATGAGATTCCCAGTCACGGTACAAAAATACGATCGAATACAACCAATTGCTCACCAGCGACAGCGCAAATCAGGTGGTCATCGAGCTTGATGGTTTTTTCGCTCGTCTTGCTCGGCGTCAGCAGCTTCGAGATCGTCTTCTTCTCAGCTGTTCACACCAAAAGATACGCAACCCCCACAGTCATCATTAGCATGGCAGTCGCAATTAACCACACAGCATTCAGAGGGGCGTGCGATAGCTGAAGGTCACACACAACCTGTCCTCACACGACAGCGCAAATCCTTACCAGCAATGACGATGCCGTCCGTAGCGAGGATACCAACCGCCGAGCCGGCGTTGTTGATCGCCTCCATGGCGTACTCGACCTGGAAGAGTCTCCCTGTAGTTACAGAGGCATCGAGAGACAAGAGCGGTGAGTGCATTGGCCACGCGTGCGAGCGCCTGTAGGTGGCATCGTCAGGAGCATACCTTCAGGCGAGAAGGTGGTCGTGCGGCCGTCGTATCTGCGGGACATGCTTGCTGCTTCTTCTGGAGCTTCTTCTTCTTCTGCTTTTTGCTATCTTTTTCAGATTCACGAAAGGGGGAAAGCAGAACGAAATCCTTGTCCCTCGTTCGAAAGCAGCAACAAGATAAATCAAGGGACGCATCCCTCGTTCAAATGAACCGTCCCGAATTGCAGTTTGCAGATCCAAATGTGTGTGTGTGTATCCATCAGACTCAGCGATGGGTACACTTTTCGATTGCGAGCTGTTTCGGATGGAGATGTGAACACCATCAAATGGACATGGAAGCACACCAATGCACTAGCGGGTCAACAATCTGCGTTGAAGGTGTCATTTTCGCTGGTCGCTTAGTATCCAAAATACGAAGACAACGTTCGAAAACAATCTTCGTTGTGGCTTTTGGATCTGACTGAACACGCACGCACACACACGGTTGACCTACCTACCTCACACACAAACCCAAAAAGAAGGAGGAGAGAATATCTAATCAGAGTCCGAGTCGGCGTCCAAGAGAGAGAACGCGTTCACGATCTTCGCAGGAGCTGGCGCAGCGATCTTGGTCTGAGTGCAACACACAGTCGGGTTAAGAGAGGAAAAGAAGAAGCAGCCACACATTGTCAGCAACTGCACACATCGGTATTTTGCCCATCACCAACAGCAGTTCGCTTACCTTGACAGGCTCCGTGCGCTTTGGGCGAGGCTCAGACTTACGGCTAGCAGGGGCAGGCGTGGCAGCAGCAGTGGCGGCGGCGATCTCAGGCTGCTTTCTGGCAGAACCTGGGGCGTGACGACCGCCGCGACCACCAGCGGCACCAGCGTGTTCACCACCGCGACCGCGCGAGTCAGCACGCAGCACTGGCCGCTCACCGCGACCACCACGGGTGCTGCCGCGACCACCGGCGCGGAAACCGAGCCCGTCGTCGTGGCTGTTCTTGCGCGACGGTGGACCCTGCTTCTTCTCGTCGTCCGCCGCCTTTGGCTTCACTTCATCTACCGATTTCTTGCGCACGATCTCCTTCGCCTTCTGGCGCTCGAGCTCCTTCGCCTTCTGGCGCTCAAGGTACGCGCTTTCGTCACGCGGCTTGGCTTCACCAAAGATGCTGGCTTTCTTCGAGCCATCGCCCTGCTCCGTCGGCGTGCTGTTGCGTGGGAGCAGCGTGATGCGCGGACGTTCCTTTTGCGCAGGAGCGGATTCTTGACTGGTAGACCAGAATTCACACCCACAACGCGAGTAAGTACATTGTGATGGCTGTTGTATATATGCACATGGTTAGCATCAGCGTACCGGTCGTCGCGGGACGGTCTGTCGTTGCCGCGGAACGATCTGCTGCCGCCGTCGCGCTTCTCGAAAAAGCCGCTCGACTTGTCCTGACGCGGCTGTCTCTCCGACGCAACGTCGATCTTGACCGCTCGGCCGTCGGCGTCCTATTTTCATACATTTTCCAGCAAAATGAGCGACAGTGTAATTTGCTTGTGTACCAAGCAAAGCAGCCCCATTCCAGCCTCCTACCTTGCCATCGAGCTCCAGAGCGGCCACGAGCGCTTCGCGGGTCTCAAACTCCACGTACGCAAAGCCCTTGGAACGGTTCGTCTCGAAATCCTTTGGGAAGCGGATGTCTTTGATCGTCTGCTCGTCGCCCAGGAAGAGCGCCAAGTCGTCTTCGTTCACGCGGAACGGGAGGTTGCCCACAAAGATCTGAAGAAACCACAAACCACATTGGCGTGTTAGTACAGAAGCAATAGAAGCAAGCGCTATGCGAAATCCCTGCGTGTACCTTGTATGGAGGGTGGTCTGGCACCGGGTTCTTTGGTCGCTCGACGTACTCGCCGCCATCACGACCACCGCCACGCTGGCTGCGGTAGTTCTCGCGGTCGTGGAAGCCACCACGACGGTCGTCGTAGCTGCGGTCATGCCCACCACGCCGATCATCGTGTCCGCCACGACGGTGGTCGTCGTATCCACGGCCACCGCGGCTGCGGTCATCTGCATCAATGCACAAAGAGGGAGAGAGTGAGAGTCTCGTTCACCATCAGCATACTGATGCGCTCATGTGTGTGCAGCACCAGCTCTGCCCAACAGCAACACAAGAGTGCAAAGTCCATGTACCAGCGCGGTCGTAGTCGCGGCGAGCTGGCGCCTCTTCTTCTGGCTGGTTCTCCGCCACTCTGTCAACACGAACCCAGTCGCAGCAACATCCCTCAAAGCGTCAGTCCCATAGACAACGAATGCCTTTGCCCAGGCGCGCTTGCGCAACAAACCACACACACGCGCGCGCATGCAGCATAGCAGCACACACATCACTACGCAACAAGGCGCATGCCGCCATTCCCGCATGCATTCCCCGCATGTGCCCGTGAAAAAGACAAGCAGCGTCGCGGCTTCTTACTCTGGCAAGAGCTTCGGCTCGATGACGAGCGGCTGGATGTCGAGGTCGTCGTCGTCGTCGGCCCACGAGCTGCCTTCGTTGCCGAAGGGCTTGACGAATCCAAGGTTCTTGGCCATGGTTGCGAGTGCTTCTGGTTGCTGCTGCGTGCTGCTGGTTGTCGATCCGATGTCGTTGATGACGAGGTGAGGTGTGAGGTGTGAATGAGCAAGGTGATCAGAGTCTCAAAAAGAGATGCAGAAAGAGGTTCGTAACAGGAGGATGGACGGCATCAAGAATGTTACAAACCAGATGACCTTTTTCATCAGCACCTTCACGCATTCACCCCTTCCGTGAGGATCCGCTGTCTCTTGATCTGCGTCAAAGCGACTGGCTGGTTGGTAGGTCGCCCCCATGCATGCGATCAATGGAATCAAACACAGTCGTGTGCTACATCTTCTTCAGTGCTGTAGATGCTCCATGCTTCTTCAGGTCACTCGCGCGATCATGTGGCGATGGCAGTCAGTCTGGACAGATGCGCCAGATTCTATTTAACATACCAGATCCCTCCCGTCTCTAGCCAATTTTCGAACATTGTAGTTCCTAACTGTCTTCAATGTGCACCAATCAAAGATCCGCGTACCGTAGGCGGCTGCAATACTAGCCTCAGTCTCATCCTCCTCACATCTCTTCGTGCCTGTCTGTGACCTCTCTAGAACCAACAGGATCAACAAGCCGATACTGAAGAGCTGAGATACTCACAGCGAGCTCAACAACCACTGAGTGATAGAGGAACACTAGCGCAAAGCAAGCAGCAAGGAAGCAGGCAATCAATCAGTCGATCATGGGTGCCGGTTCCAAGCTCATCAAGGTGACTGCGTCGAAGCAGATCCACCGCCTGGACAAGAAGATCAACAAGAGCGCGGCCAAGCAGAGCCGCAAGGTCTCGAGCGTGGTCAAGCCCAAGCGCGTCAAGGCTCATGTCACGCGCGCGATCAAGAACAAGGAGCCCAAGCTCGTGGAGAACACCAAGAACCTGCTCGTCATGCGCGGCAACAAGACCAACGAGGACGTCAACACACTGCTGCGTGATTTGGTGCGTGAGCGATTGGGTGTGCATCGCTGTCATTGGCAGTTGCAATGTGATGCTGCAGCGTCGTTTGTTGTGTGTGTGTTCATTAACGCTTGCTCGTCCGTTTATCTTTGCAGCGCATGCTGAAAGCGCCGTACGCCAAGATGCTGGGCAAGAAGAACGACATCCACGTGTTCGACGACGAGAACAACGTGGAGTTCCTGACGCAGAAGAACGACGCGAGCCTCTTCATGGTCGGCAGCAGCACCAAGAAGCGCGCGAACAACCTGGTGCTCGGTCGCACGTTCGACGGCCACATCCTGGACGTGATGGAGTTCGGCTTCTCGCACTTCAAGTCCATCGACGCGTTCAAGTGCAAGAGCAAGAAGGCGCCGGGCTCGAAGCCGTGCTTCGTGTTCACGGGCGACCTCTGGGAGAGCAACGAGATGTTCATGAAGCTCAAGAACCTCTTAATAGACATCTTCCGCGGCACGATCGTGGAGCTCGTGAACGTCAAGGGTCTGGACCACGTGATCGTGTGCACGGCGTTCAAGGAGAAGGTGTTCTTCCGCTCGTACTCGGTGGACTTCAAGAAGGCGGACTCGCACCCGCGCGTGGAGCTGGAGGAGATGGGACCGCGCTTCGACCTGGAGTTCCGTCGCCACAAGTTCGCGTCGGCGGACCTCATGAAGGTGGCCACGAAGAAGCCGAAGGGCTTGGCTCCGAAGAAGATCAAGAACATCTCGCGCGACGAGCTCACGGGCGACAAGCTCGGCCGCATCCACATTGACAGACCAGATATTTACACGATGCAGAGCCGTCGTGTCAAGGCGCTGCGAAAAACGCCAGCCGACCTCAAGAGGAGCGCGAACGGCGGTGACGACGACGGTGATCTCGAAATGGTTGAAGAATAGAGTGGAGTCTGTCTGTCTCGCCTACATGCGTGCCCACTACACTCGCTGTCCTTTCGGCTGGGCTTTTGATACGGTTGATTGATTGCTTGATTGGGATTTCGAGTGGTGGCTTTTTTTTGATAATAGATAAGTTGATTACACTGACACGTACTGCAAGAGAGATGCTCGTTTGCATAGAAGAACAGGGGTTTTCACGCTTCCATGGCTGGCATTGTGATTCATTACTCGCGATTCGCGATGTCTCTCTATTGTTGCAATGGCGCTGCACCTGCTGTGTTGTTGCTGTTGGGTATGTAGCATTACTTTGGCATGCACAACTGCGAAAATGCAGACCTGGACCTAGTTCTTCAACTGCAGCAGCTGGTTCGTGAGCTCCGTGAAGTCGGTGACGAACCAGTCGGCGTTCTGCTTGACCACGTCGCGCGTGACGATGCCACCAAAGCCGATGAAGAGATCCGCTGGCGGACGTGCTTGCAGGTCCGTGACGCCATCGCCGACCATGGCGATGACTTCGTGGCCATGCGTCTTCTTGATACTGCGAGGTGGTAAATGCATACAACCAGAATACGCGTGAGCATCAACCAAACAACACTGCCACAGTGAGTGGGGACAGCAAGAGCTTACATTTTGATCGCTTCAGCCTTGCCGCCGTCGCGACTCGTGAGCTCCGTGTCGTCAAAGCCCGCGAACTTGCCCTCATCGTCAAAGTAGATGGTGTTCGCGTAGATGTTGCGCAGTGGGATGTTCACCTGCTCGGCGACAGGCTCGATCATCAGGCGGAAGCCGCCCGAGACGAAGAACACTTCGATGTTGTTCAGGTGCAGCGCCGAGATCAGCTCCTTCACACCCTTCGTCAACTTTGGAGGGTTCGCCTTGAGGCAGTTCTTGATGTCGTCCTTGGACGGCTTGATGATGTCCAGTCGCGCAGCCAGAGCGTCTTCAAACTTGACGTTGCCGTTCATCGCTCTATGGGTAAAACAGCAGGCAAGACGTCAATATACCTGCCTCAAACATGCGCATTCCATCCGCTCAGCCAGCACGTGCTTGTGTGTCCACTCCTTGACGGCAGCGCCAGCGCCGCAGTGCTCCGCGAGCACATCGATGCCCTCTTCTTCGCACACGGTGCTGTCGACATCAAAGCAGACGGCGCCGACGGAGCGCCAGAGCTCCTTCACCGGCTGCGACGCGAAGGTTCTTGTCTGCAGCGCGTGCTGGGTCTGCTTTCCACACACCGCCGGCACGCGGTCACGTTGCATTGGGTCCACATGAGTCAGTACGAATTCCGTTCGCATGGTTTGCGTGTGTGTGGTGTGTGTTGGCTGGGCTGTCGTCAAACTAAAATGCAAATTTGTCTACGGAAGCACGCGGTCGTTCCGGCGTGCGCATCCCGTGCCCAATCCCGAAATGCAGAGGAGGAACTCACCGTCGACGCCGAAGAAGCGGCAACGAGGCGGCGGGAATGACGAGTCGCGCGTAGCAGCAGGCGCTGGTGGCTGGAGCTCCACATCTTGCTTGCGATTCCTGCGCTGTTTTGGTCGGAAGGCTGAAGAGCTCAAATGCGAGTGCTTGATTGCACAAATGTCGTCAATCTGCCATCCACTAAATCTACCGGTATAAACCGGCATCAAGTCACATCTTGTCCGGTATCAAACCGGAAAGGTTGGCTATTGGACATGTTGTGCAAGGCTGTTATTCAGAAAAGTACAGTCATTTTTGCATCATGGAGCTCTTGCGCGAATATGACTCGGACACCTCGGATGAAGGCGCAGAGCGAGCGCCACAGGACGACAGCCACGCAATAGAATTACCGGCAGCAGCTTCAGCAGAACGGGTTACGTATGGACCAGCGCAGCGCGCTCTCGTCGCGCAAGACGAGCTTGAGCGGAGGCGGTATGCGGTCGCGCGCGCTCTTGCGCGACAAGCAGCCGTCAACACAAGGGGTGGAGCTCTTTTGCATGTGCAATGCCATCGCATGACGCACGAAGAGCGCGCGTTCGAGTTCCGCAGTTACGTCTCCAAGCGCCGACGGCGAAACCCTATCGATGCCCAGCAGCAGCGAGATCCTCAGCGATCCGCAGTCGTAGCTGAGCTGCTGCCACCTTTGTTCCCTCCAGATGATTCCGCTGAGAGTGATGATGACGAGCGACGCGCTGGGGCTACATCAGCAGGATCACCACCAGTTCTCCCGACGCACATCACGCGCAGGTTCAAGGGCCACGCAGGCGGCATCAACTGCGTTCAGTGGAACCCAAAGCACGCGGCTCTCTTCCTCTCGGCGTCAATGGACGCCTCAGTTCGCATTTGGAATTATCAGGGAGACACTGGCAAACGCACATTGACGCACCACAACAAGGGCGTCAAGAGCGCAAAGTGGTCGCTTGACGGGAGGCATGTACTCAGTGGCGGGTATGACGGACGCGCTGTGTACACTGATGTGGAGACCGCGACCGCCCTCCAGGCGTATCACAGCCAGCTGCATAGCGACCGACAGACAGTCGTACCAGCAGTCACAAGCGTGTGCGTGCACCCGTCGGACACGAATCTCTTCCTCGTTGGCACTGCGAAGGGCTGCATTTACAGTTACGACCTGCGCCAACCTGATACAAATCCGCCGTGCAGAACGTACGAAAAGGCATTCGGGGACGTCCACGACCTGCTCTTCCTGTCAGACGAGCGCTTCGTGTCGAGCGCGGGGGTCAAGTACCGCGACGCGAGCCACCAGACGCTGCTCGTGTGGGATTTCCGGTCCTCGGCGCTGCTCTCGGAGCGTCTGGACCGCGACATGCAGCCGTTCCAGTGTCTGCGGCTGCACCCGCGCGAGCCCTGGTTCGTCGCGCAGTCGAGCGCGGATTTTGCGCTCCTCTTTCCTGCGAAAGAGCCCTACAAGCGCGTGCACAAGGGCAAATCCAAGTTCCAAGGCGGCCACGAAGTGCAGGGCTTTGCGATCCAGTGCAGCTTCAATGCTGACGGTTCGGTGCTCGCGACAGGGGATGCGAATGGACGGCTTTTCTACTACGACACGACCTCCAAGCGCGTGCTCAAGACCCTCGACGCCTTTGATACGAGAGACTCGACGATGACGGCGTGCATCAGCGCCGAGTTCCAGCCTTTTGTTCAGAAGAACAGCAAGAACAGCAAGAACGCGCGGCTAGTGGCTGGCGGCTCGCACGGACAACTGCTTTTATACGAGTGAGTAGTGACGCTACGAGATCATAATGGACACAGGCAACACAATAGAAAGATGTGTAGAAGAAAAATCCTTACAGTGCTTCTTCATCGTCCTCTTCTACAGCATGATCGTCCACTATAGCAGTATCGCCACCACCATCTTCTGCAGCCAATCTCGCGAGCGCGTCCTCCACCACCTTGAGCTTCGCTTCGACCACGGCTCTCCGCTTGTGCGTCCTCGGCAGCAGCTTCTTGGCCGCCAGCAGGTGCTTCTTGGCCTCGTCCCACGCGTCGTTCGGGATCAGCACGCTCTCGGCGTAGATCATGTGCGTCTCCCAGTTCTTCGGCATGAGCTTGAACGAGTTCTGGAACGCGGCCACCGACTTCTCAAACTCCTCCATCGCCGCGAACGCGCGGCCGTACGTGCACATGAGGATGCTCCAGCTCTTCTTCTCGTACCGCGGGATCACGTTCAGCGCGCTCTCGACGATGTTCTTGGCGCGCTCGGCGTCCAGCGGCAGCTCCAGCAGCGCGCGCATGTTCCAGAGCGCGGCGTTCGACGCGTCGAGCTTGAGCGCCTTCTCGAACGCCGCGCGCGCCTCGATGAAGTTCCGGTGGCGCTGCTCGATCTTCGCCAGTTCGATCAGCAGCGGCGCGTCATTCGGACAGTGCTGACTCGCCATCGTCAGCACGGCGCGCGCAGAGTCGACGTGCCCCAGACGACTCTCCACGCGCGCGAGCGACTTCCACGACTCGACGTGCGTGGGCTGCTGCTTGGTGGCTTCGTCAAAAAGCTCGCGCGCGTTCTCGAGCTCGCCGTACTGCTCCTCAAAGGAGCCCCACGTCTGCAGCAGCTCGCCCGAGTGATGCATGTTCTGCAGCGCGTTCTCAAAGACCTTGCGCGCGTTCTTCATGTTCCCGCGCTTGTGGTGCAGGATTGCGAGCGACATGACGCTCGGGATGTGGTCCGGGTGCATGCTCAGCACTTCCAGGTAGAGCGACATGGCCACGTCGTCGTGACCCAGATCTTCCTCCATGCGCGCATACGCGTTGTACGAGCTCGGCTCGATGTAGAACCCGCCATCGATGAGCCGCCGATACCCGCGCCGCGCCTCGTACACGTTGCCGAGCTTGTAGTGCGCCATGGCGCTCAGCATCACGAGCCACTTGTGCGTCGGGAACGTGCGCATCGCGCGCGTGAGCACCGTGATGGTGTTCTTGTAAAAACCGTTGTCGAACTCGGCTTTCGCCCACGCGTGCCACACCTGCGCGGTCGCGTTTGCGTGGCCCGTCGCGGCCTGGAACATGTTGCGCGCGAGCGCCATGTGCTGGCTCTTGGCTTCAAAGACCGCGAACGCCTGCAGCACGAGCACGTCGTCCGGGTGGTCCTGCGAGAGCTTCTCGAACCGCTCGCGCGCCTTCTGCTTGTTCCCAATTTCCGCTTCCAGCAGCGCCATGCCCAGTCCCGCGCTCGCGTTCTTCGAGTCGGTCGCAAGGATGACCTTGTACAACCGCTTGGCTTCCACATGGTTCTTCGCGTCCATCTCCATGGACGCCCAGGACTGCCACAACTCGGCGTGGAACGACATCTTGGACGCCTTGGCGAAGATCATGCGCGCGAGGTCGTAGTTGCCGGCCTTCCACTCCATCACGCCCCACTTGTTCCACATGCCCATGTCCTTCTTGTAGTGCTGCTGCAGCACGTTGCGGAAGAGGTTGCGCGCGAGCGGGATGTCTTCGCGGATGAGCTCGTTCAGGTTCGGGTGCGGGGACTCCCAGCGGCGCTTGACGTTCTCCAGGTGCACTGGGTCGGGCTCCCAGGGGATCTTCCCTGACAGCTCGCTGAACTTCTTCTCAATGTACCGATCGTAGTCCTGCCCAGCGTACAGCGTCTCCATGCGGAACGACCGGCGCTGCTGTGAGAAAGCATGCGATGCAGATCGGAGCAGCGCGTGTGCTCGTGCGTGGGGTCTGTGAGAGGTCGTTAGTGTCAGTGCGTTGCTACCGCTCGCTTGCAGCAGCGGCGCCTGCGACGGACGCGAGCATTGGCGCGCGAGTGCGCTCCAGCGGCGCATTTTTGCTCGATCTGAGCAGCAATTGACTTGCTCACGCTCACTCGCTGTTTCTCGAAAAGCGCCGAATAGTGGACTCGAAGAGCTCCCCCAGAAGAGTGTCAGAGACACTGAAGAGGGGAGTTGTCTCGCAAAGCGTTCGAAACAGTTTGAAACAGAATGCAAGTGCCCTTCATATCTATTTGCGGGTTCGTAGTTCGAACAGCGCATACAGCTACACAGTATAAAGAACACTTTGAATGCAGCTCCAAAGCACTCGCTAATATACGCCCTGCATACATTTGCTGTGTCAACATAGAGGGTTGTCGATGTCTTTTTCATCGCCGACATGTTTTATACAAATCCAGCACTTGCCAGCCAGTCAAACTTTTGACAGCCAGCCAATACTCCAGCACACGAAGCCTAAGCACTCTTCGTGTTTGGCGCAAATGGCGCGGCGCGAGAGCAGTTAATAAAAAGCTCTTCCGAGGAATCCACCCCATTATTAGCAAATCAATCATGTCGGCTGAGGAAGTTGTTGCGGAAGTCCCAAAGGAGCTCGGGGAGATGGACGCCCTCAAGGAGGTGCTCAAGAAAGCCCTCGTCCACGACGGTCTCAAGCGCGGTCTCCACGAAGCCGCGAAGGCTCTTGACTCTCGCCGCGCGCGTCTCTGCTGCCTCGCCCAGGACTGCGACGAGCCGTCGTACTCCAAGTTGGTGCGCGCGCTCTGCGAAGAGCACGGCGTGAACCTCATCCTCGTGCCATCGGGCAAGCAGCTCGGCGAGTGGTGCGGTCTGTGCAAGATCGACGCTACGGGCGAGGCTCGCAAGGTCGTGTCCACCTCGTGCGCCGTCATCACCGACTTCGGTGAGGAGACCCACGCGTTGAACGTCTTGCTCGACTACCTCAAGCGCCAGGGCGAGAACTAAGTACTTCCAGTCTTCCCAGGTCGAGGTATTTAGCGCGTTTGCTGCAGGTTAAACAGCAGTTAATGTCAAGGTGTTGAGCCGCCAAGAGAGCCGTCGAGCGGACTTCCCTCGGAGCTTTTTAACGAAAACCCGCCGCGTTTGTTGTTGTTGTCGCTCTCATTTCGTGTATTGCTGCTTGCTGTATTTGCTCTTCTTGGTGTTATGCATTTGATGGTGGGATGTGTGCGATTTCTGTCTTAATTAGCTACTTTGTCTACTTCTTCAGTCTTCTCTCTCGGTATTTCGTACTGGAACAATCTTCTTCAAATAAAATAATAATAAGGGCTCGCTCGCTCACTCGCATCCTTCTTCCAGCGGTTGGAGCGGGTGGAAAGCGGCACTGTTGATCGCCAAGCGCACTTGAAATGGCGGCCGAGTCGCACCTTGGCATCAACAGGAGGTTGGGACAAGCATTTTTGCGCTCCGTGCAATGCTGCTCTGTTGGGCAGAGCGCGCCAAGTGCTGTTCGACCTGACCTGTTTTGCTCGACCTTCACAGGATGAGCGCAAGGCTGCCACTGACATCACCGCGCTATTCTTCTTCAGGCACAGCTGACTTCCTCCGGCCGCTTCCTGCGAATAGTGTCGCAATGGCTGGAGATAATCATCTCCCTCCCTCTCGCACGACACCTGAGCGTCACCCGAGACTTGACACTTGCTGACGCTTGAGCATTCTCTCAGGGAGAGTGGCAGCTGCTAGCTGACCTGAAGCTGAAGCACAGTGCTGCGGACGTTGCGCGGCATGACTGAGCTGTACGAGCTTGGCGCCATTCCCGATTTCCTCGAGCTCCATCACGCTCGCTGTCTGTTGCCGCGGAATAGTGTTCGCTGCTACTGCTTGCTCAATGGCCAGAGCTTGGATTCTCATACAGCCGCCGCTGCTTGATCCGCTTCGAGTCTGCAGGGTCGTAATACGATGAGCCCGAGCCGTAGGCGTCCTGCATGTGGGTCGTCGAGCGCATCGACTTCGACTTCTTCTTTTCTTTCTGTTCACAGCAACAACGACAGGCGTACTGTTAGAATCTGATCGGAACAATAGACAATGGTCGGATTGAACGCGCGTACCGAGTCTGTTGACTGCCGACTCGAAGCCATGAACGGATGGATCAACGCCTGCGCTGGCGTGATTCGAGTCGCGGGGCTAGAGACACACACGCAAAGGTCAGTCAACTTGGGGAAGTATTCAACACAGGCTTGCTGCTGATGTCGGCCACGTACTTGTAGTCCAGCATCCGGTGCAACAAATCCACAAAAAGATGATAGTCATCTGGCGAGTGATCCTCTTGGTTCAGACGCATTCCACCAGGGCCGCCAGACTCGGCACCGACGATTTCCGCCAGCGTCGTGGGTCCGTCCATTTCCTAATTGATACAAAAACATCCATCAGTTCGATTAGCCACAGAGTCGTCACCAAGACGAAATCCAGCTATGCCATATGCAAGACGGACATGTCCACTCAGCTTGGAGCTCGTGCTTTTGCGGAACTTGAGACGGTACTCCACTTGTCGATTTTCGCCCTCGCCCACTTCCAGCTCGTCAAAGAAATCCCGTCGATACGTCGGGTTCGCGTGCTCAATCAGCTCCCGAGGAGGCATACCCAGCACATTCGCTATCCGCCGCAGCTGGTCGTGCTGGTCGGATCCGCCAAACAGTGGCTTGCCAGTGTGCATCTCCACCTGAACAAAACACACAGAAGAGCGACAGCAACAGCTTGTTAGTTTCTATGGATCACTCGGAGCTCAGTCATTTCCCATCAATCTGAAGTGCTTCGTACCATAATGCACGCGAGACTCCACATGTCGATCGCAGTCGTGTACGGCATCCCCAAGAGCACCTCGGGCGATCTGTAGAATCGGCTTTGGATGTACTGGTAGAGCTGTGAGGAACCATACACCCCAAGAAAACAAATTAGCCACCATAAAGAGCAGGTGCACAACAACATTGATGGCGAAAGATCGCCGTACCTGGCTCTGCGAGAGACAGGAGCTCCCAAAATCAATGATCTTCAGCTGACTCCGTGCCGACTGCACTAATAAAATATTCTCGGGCTTGAGGTCGCAGTGGATCACGTTCACACTTGGGTGCGCCAAGTAGTCCAGCGCCTGTACATGGGTTTGCACCACAGTTTGAACTATCGACGTCAGCCCAAGATTCCGACTGAATCGCAAAACAATGAGCGACGACGTACCAGGAGGATCTGCCGTGTGAGCTTGCGGATCAGCTTCAAACTGACGCCTTTGAACTGGGTTTTCTTGAGCAGCTCAAACAAGTTGGAGTCCAGACGCTCAAACACGATGCACTGGTGACCTTTGTGCACAAAAGAGTCCTTCAATTGCACTGCAGAAAAAAAGAAGAGACATTATCAGCCGTCAGTCTCCTGTCAGAAAGCTGGCTGTGCTCTTGCCGCACTCACCAATGTACTTCTTGCCGCCGTGATCCGAGCGATGCAGGGACTCGAGAATCCCGATCTCGAGCTGCGCCTGGGTTGTGAAGTTCTTCTTCTTCTTGACGATCTTGATCGCCACTTCCTGCCCTGTCTGCATGTCCTGCGCCTCCACCACTTGACCAAAAGAGCCCTACGCGCACACAACCACACGACCCACATCAGCATTCGGACTGTCATGTCGTCACGAAAAAGCGCGGGAAACGGCTTTTCGCGCGCTTTTCTTCGCGTTCTCTCATTCTCTTCATGTCCAGCAGGCGAAAGCACAAGAACGCACCGTGCCGAGCTTCTTGCCGCCCACTTTGTATCGCCCGTTGAAGATCTCCTCTTCTGGGAGGAACTGGTAGTCGTCGCTGCTCTTCTCGCCTTTCTTCACGCCGTGTCCGCTCTTCTTCTTGCGCGGCGGAAGACCGTCCTGCGCCAGCTTGCGGTTCTGGTAGTACGTCTACGCACGTATCCACACACACACACATACCTCTCAGTGAGTCATCCAGTCTGTCCCGTTCTCGCCACCACAACGCGCTCTCTCCATGATGGATCGCGAACGTTTCGTTTTCGTCTCGTAGCTCTTCGCCATCTCGCTGTTCAAGAACGCACCTGGTTGATCCGGTTGTACGTGTGGATGAGCTGGCGCGTGAGCTGCATCACCGGCACGTGCTCCTCGGTGCGCGGCAGCACGAGGGCTCCTGCTGTCTCTGCGGCGTCCATGCGCGCAGGGAGCATGCTGCTGCTGCTGGACTCCATGTCTCCTGTGAGGATCCCAAGCGGTGCGTCAAGTCGCCGCCCTTTTCTTGTTGTTGTTTGTTTGTCTTGCTTGTTCGCGCAGGAGGCTGTCTTCTACCTTTTTTCTTTCTTCCTTGTTTTCTTTTTGGCGGGAAACCCGTTTTCGAAACCCGTCACTCTCGAGACCCCTCATCTGAAAGGTTCAGCAACCCACAAACCCATCCGACTTTTCTGGTTTTTTCAAACATAAAAGAGGAACTGGTGGGTCTGTGGGTTTGCGGTCCAACCCATTTATGACTTTTGAGCAGGCGGGTTTTGAGTGTCAGTTTTCGCTCGCTCGCGGGTCGCTCAGACTCTCGAATCGAGACCCGCTCTTCTCTTTTCATTTTCGCTCGCTTTTTGCTCTAGACGTCACTTGGCGCGAAACTCGCAAGCACGTCTCTGAAGAAAAGTGGCAGGCTTGACGACTTGAAGCTGTCTGCGATGTGAGCTATCCATGCATCAGTGTGTGTGTGTGTGTGTTGCATGCAGCCAAAAAGCAAGGAATAGAATGGTTAGTCGGTGCAAGTGAGGGCTTTCGCGTTGTTGGTCAGAGAGAGAGAGAGAAACCGGAACGCAAAGGCAGCCATGCTGAGAGCATAGAGACTACATAATCCATTCACTCATGGTGACTTCTCGCTGCAGATGCGGCTCATCAGCAGACTGATGAGGAGAGAGAGATGACTAGGCAGCTTTTGAGCTCGAAGGAGTCTGAGTGGTCGGAAGAATAAGCAGAGAAGGGATCTTTCCGCCTCTCCCGCGCTTTTTGGCTCGCACCTTGAAGGTGGCGACGGGCTGCAATAATAGGCAATCGCTTCTGCAGCTGTTCATCGATCGTCCTTGACGCGCGCTTTCGTGATTTGGCGATCGCAGCCAATCGAAAATCCAGATAGAGACGCTCATTGCACGCATTGACTGATAGATGGAGTAGATACATCGGCCACCAGCATGGCCACAGACACGCACTTGGACACAGATGGATCCATGCGTGGATGCTGACTTGGTTTGTCGGACACCCTTCCGTGTAGACGAACAGACAGTGTGTAAAGCAACCCTTGAGCTCCTGCAGTCGCCTCGTGTGAATGGATGAATAGATGTGATTTCGTTGAGTTGATGCAGGAGAGAGACAATCAATCCCACTTTGTGTCAAGAGCCGAAGCTGAGTTCCGCTCTTGATACAAAGTGGGAATACACATTCGGGAAGCTCCTGCTGCTGTTGAAGAGCTGACTGCGATCTCTCGTCCGTTTCTTGTTGTTTGGATTTCGCGGTGCAATAATGCCGTGGCTTTGCGCAGAGAAGCTCAGGATCTTATCGTGACTAGAGAGCCTTTGCACGCTGCCATGGGACACGCCCGAATGCGTTGAAGGAGCATTACTAGTTGCTTAGGACACTGCAGAATTGCACCTAACACTGACAAGCAAAAGGGAGCTCGACTCGAGAAGAACAGCACGTTTGCTTAGCTTGTGTAAAGTCGCAACCACAAATCCAAGCATACTCTGCGATGATCAATTCAAAAGTCGTTGAAAGCAACTGGCGTTTGTCCGATACTAGCACATTTATACCGGTAATCACAGACTCAAAGCTGGTTCTGTCTGATTATCAAACCTGTTTCTTCCTTTTCAGCCAATTAGATCGAACGATGCAACTCGGAATTCGGTGTCGTCCACACTGAAAAGCTCCATTCCCTTCTTCCTACAGCAGCTCTTCCTTTCATCTCACCTCCTACATCCATCCATCCATCTGCCTGCCTGCACATCTCAGCACACACACAGAAGAACCCCACGAGCCTCCAGCAGCAGCAGGAGCAATGACCAACGCGCGCGACAATGGCGAGCGCAAGCACCAAGTGGGGGACTTCAGCTGGATGAACGAAGTGCCCGGCAAGAAGTCCTTCTGGCAGAAAGCGAAAGAGGACCCGCTCGTGCCGATCGGCTGCGGCGTCACGCTCGCGGTGCTCCTCGGCGGGCTCGTGACGTTCCAGCGCGGTCAGTCCAAGCTCGGCAACAAGTTCATGCAGGCGCGCGTGGTCGCACAGACGGGCACCGTGCTCGCGATGAGCGCTGGCGGCTTTCTCGCTGCAACGAAGAAAGAGGAGACCAAGAAGCAGTCGTACGAAGAGCGCCTGAATATCGAGCTGCGCGACGTGGACAAGTGAGAATGTGACGCGCATGTGTCCGCAGCGACTGAGTGGACACTGCATTTCTCCACTAGCTGCGCTTCTCGCCCATGGTTGACAGGCTGCACTGCCGCTGATGCTCGTTTATTGTTCCTCAGCGAGAGTGTGTCCCTCCTCCACCCTCCTTATGTGTTCTCTCACTCGTTGAGGAAACGAGTGCCGTGTTTTTCTCCCTTCAGACACGCACGCGAGTATATTAACAATAAAGTTTGGATCCCGCTGTGTTGCCATGGACCCTGCATTGCATAGCAATGCCTATCGCTGCCGTCTGCCTGCCTACGCTGCAGTGGTCATGTTGCCAGCACCACAAAGCGCATGAGATTGAACTTCATCATCATGTCAAGAAATGACCGTGTGATTGGCCAGAAATACTGCATTCATCACCTTGATTGGCTAAAATACCAAAGTACGCGAAAAGGCGTGATCTTCGTTCATGTTCATCAGCGATCGATCTTGGATTGAAGCAAACACACACAGCATTCGCAAGAAGCCTCAGCAAGTCACCCAACCAGAGAGCAGCACTGAGCAACAAACATGAACAGGTACTTGCTGCGCAAGTGCCGCTCCGAGCAGCAGCTCATGAACGAGCTCAGGAAGCTCATCGGCTCGAAGGACTACGAGTCTACGACAAACGTCGTGGTGCTGCACCGCCTGTGCCGCGCCATCCAGTTCACTGCCGAGTGCCTCGATGGCGCGGTGCTGCAGATGACCGGGTCAGCGCACCAGCCCCAGTTTCTGGACAAGATCACGGAGCGCGTCGTGGAGTTTGCGTCGCACTCGAACCCTTTCATTGCCTGCGAGAGTCTGCGCGCACTTGTCTGGCTGCTGCCGCGGCTTTCGTCGAACGCTCCAAGCGGCTGGGAACTGCTCATGTCGCGGCTCATGGAGCTCTCTGTGGACCAGATCAGCCCCGAACCCCGTGTTGCTATCGCCGAGGCATTCTTCCATCGCACAGTGACGAATCCGAGCCTGAACCAGCACCAAATCGACACGGAGCTGCTCAAGAAGTGCCTCGTCGTGACGCTCTCGTGGTTCAAGACCTCGCCCTGCGAGTGGCACGCCGCGATGCTGGTCCGGATCTGGCAAACGGCGCTTCGCAAGTCGCTGGGTACGACGGGCGACGACGTCTTCTGCTCGATCAACGCCGTGCTGGACTTCCAGCATCACCACCTCCACTTGAAGACAACCACGGAGCTCGTGAAGCGGAGCACACTCGACTTTCTCTACCGCATGGGTGCGAAGTTCGCTGTCCACCAGTCATCGTGGTTCCGAGCGCTTTCCTTGCGGCTGACAAAGCAAATGCTGCTCGAGTCGCTCATCTCGCGTCGCCTCAGCGTCCAAGTGATGTCGCAGCTATCTCGCGAAGCCCAGCAGCTCGGGAAAGCGGACATTGTCCAGCAACTCGCTGTGCTCATGGCGTATTTGAAGCAAACCGATCCGGGAGACGCTGAGAACAGCAACAGCAACCAGCAAAGCGCGCAGGCTTTCAAAAGATGAAGCAAAAGCCGGACGTCTTCGTCGAGACGCGCATCCATTCGCAGGCTGTTAAAGACACGCTCGGGATCCAGGATCTGGTTCTCCACGCAGGACTGGGAGCGAGAGCTCCGTCCATCGCAGGAGCTCGTCCAGTTACTGCGTCGACGCCAAACCAGCTTTTCGACGGCGCAGCACCAGCGCCAGCAATCACGACCGTCTTCGACGGAGTATTCTAGAGACGACGAGCAGACACATGGGTAAACGATGAAGAGCTACGATACACCAGCACACGAAAACAGATGACACACAGTTCGGAAACATGGGAAACAAAAGCAAAGCCAAAACAAATACATGTATGAAGAGGACAGACACGCTCGGAACTTTGCTGCCAAGTCTTGCACGCGTCTCGTGTCGTCGCTGTTTCTTTCGCTCACGGTCTCCATCGTTCATATCTCGCAACGCTCTCTTTTTAAAACGCAGTCCAAATCGCTGGAAGAAGTAGGATAGATTAGTCGCTTTCTGCTGCCGCTTGCTTACTTGAACGTGTTGAAGTCGCGCACTTCGTTCACAATCTCCAGCGCGCGCTGCAAGAGCGTTCGCATCTCGTAGCAATTGGATCGTCTCGCGGCGATGTCGCCAGTCTCTGCGAGCAGCTCGTTCAACTTGTCTTCGCGGTAGAGCGCGGACACCAGCTCGTTTTGCACATTCTCCTTCGAGTTCGACACCATGAAGCACATGATCGCCTTCGGCACCAAATCTAAAAAGTTCTTGCGCACAATGTCAAAGTACGACGCGAGCAGGCTCTTGATGATCTCGGTCTCAATGCGCTCTCTGTCGGTTGGCTCTTCCACCTGTCGCATGCTCACTGGCACCTGTGGGAGCTTTACGATGCCACTCTTGTCTGCTGTAGCTTTCTTCTTGCCTCCTGGGAAAATGTACGACATCAATCCGTTGTCATCACCTTGTCCACCAGCACTTGGCTTTGCATTGCTCGTAGACGCGCGGCGAGGGTCCTTGTTCGGGTCTTGGTAGCCGTTGCCACCGGCGCCTCCAGAGATCGTCTCTCGCTGCAGTTTCTCCATCAGCTGGGCGACCGCGCGGCTGCCGCCGATGAAATCCGGGTGGTTCGTGTTCACGTACGACAACTCAATCTGAATGAGGTTCTGAATCATCGCCTGCGTCGGGATCAGCGATCCGCGCAGCATGTTGTTCACCACTTCGATCACGCGGTTGCGAAGCTCAGGGAAACGAGAGAGCTCCATGGTCTCGCACTGCGACGTCACCCGCTGCAATTCATCAAACACCAAATCGATGCACTGCAGTCCTGGCTGCTCCAAGCGCTTGATCTGGCGCTTCGCGAGCAGCTCGAACGACACTTCCGGGACAAAGAGCGACTGGCGAGGACCATTCGCATTGCGGATCGTCGTGCGAATGTCTTCGTCGGTCAAGTTGTCGAACGGGTTCACTTCTTGCAGCGATTTCGCGAAGATGTCGTTGAAAATGTAACTGATGCGCGCGCCGCCGTACAATTCGTTCATCTCGACGCCGTTGAGCGCGTGGTTGCGGCCGTCCAGCGAGTTCGTGAAGTTGGTCGAGAAGTGCGAGATCAAGCTGAGCAGGCAGCCACCCATTTCCGTCTTGCTCATCGATTCAGTCGGGGATCCCATTTCAACAAGTTCATTGTCGAGATCGCCCACCATGCTTCCGATCTTGGACTTGATCTCCGGAAGACAGTCACGAATGTGGTGCATCAGGATCGTGTTGAGCGTCTTCGAGAGGTACTGCGTCCCCATGCGCGTGGACATTCCGCGGTACGCCGGGTGGTTCTTGAAGAACTGCTGCTCCTTTCCGAGACTGTCGCGGATCGCGAGCTTGTTGTTGATGTCGGCTTGACTGCGGTTGATCACGCCGACAAAGCCGCGCTTGAGCGGGATGACGCGGCCCTGGAGCATGTCCATCGCATCCGTGCCTTCGTCCATTAAGTCGAGCTTCGTGAGCACGCCGATCGTGCGCTGTCCCTCCGGATCAATCTCCCGTGCGAGCTTGAGCGCATCGCTGTTCGCGAGATCCGAGTTCGCAGGCGTGACCGCCAAGATGATCGAGTTTGGGTTCGAGATGAACTCGATGCACATGTCGCGGATCTGCTCTTCAATGTTCACCGGCTGGTCGCCCACTGGCACTTTCGTGACGCCGGGGAGATCCACGAGCGTCAGGTTGAGCACATACGGCGAGAAGATCTTCAAGTTGATCGACTTGTTCGAGATGCCCTTGTTCTTTCCCGTGATGCGCTCGGTCTCCTTCTCGATCTCGCGGCGGATCTCGTTGAAGTCCGTGAACTTCTGGCCGGGCAAGTGCAGGAACTCGCCCCACTCGTCGGCGGCTTCGCCTGTGCCATTCGCAGCGGTGGGGGCGACCTCGGTCGGTGCCGACCCGGTGGGACCGATGTTGTAGAGCTGCAGCACGAGTGGCCGTCGGGTGACGATGCCCGTGCCGCGCGGCAAAAAGTCTTTCCCCACGATGTTCTCGAGCACGGACGACTTGCCGCTGCTCTGCGAGCCGATGACGACGATCTGCGGCAGATTGATGGGCGACTGGCCGATGGCGCTGAACACGTCCTGCAGCTTGTTGATGATCGGGATGAGCTGGTCCATCGTGGTCGAGTGCTTCGTGTTACGTGCCGGCGCTCTCTTCGTCTGCGTGTCTTGGGGGTGTCGTCTGTTGCGGAGTGGGTTTTGGTTTGTGCAGTAGAGGCGGAAAATGCGGCAGCGCAACTCACTCAAAATGTGGTGAGTTTTCTCTTCTCTGCGTCATTCACAGTGCGAGGTAGATAAAAGTCCGTGTAAACGCAATGCACCTGTTTATAAGCGGGAAAGGATGTCGAACCAGATGCATGGGAGGTGGTGACACCAAAGTCAGACCCGAATATTGAAGCTCCAAAATGTCCTCTGTAACTGTGGATCTGTTGTGTGAAAGACGAATAATCCTGATTGCAGCTGGTACTGGAGGTCAAATGACTTCTGCATTCACTCTTGAATGAATAAACCTTGCCGACATCTCAGAGAATATGCCAAGGTTCTTCAGCTGAGTCGCGTGGACCACACATAAACCAGATCTCGCTCACTTTATACACTCCATATAACTTCAGCAGATCGATACTGTGCGTACGTTTAGCACGTTCACAGCTCCAACGTCACATGGATACACCTTCAGCTTTCTCGTTTCCGTTTCCTTGATGTTGGATCGTGATCCAAAAAGCGATGGCTACGAACCGTTTCGACAACGAGAGATCTTCAGTGCTTCATTGCATTAGTCCAATCGCGAAACACTTTCTTTCTACGCCGACGCAGTCGAACGAGCTGCTCGTGATAAGCACGCGCATGCATAGCGTTGCGACGCGGGACGACGGCTTATCCGAGCAAGTTCTTGGATTCGTCGTCGCCCCAGCGGCCGCGGTTGCTCTTCTTGCTCTGGCGCTGGCTGCGGATGCCGAGGAACGCGCACAGAGCGACGAGACCGAGCAAAATGAACGCCGACGCATACTGCGAGAACGAAAACGGCTTTGGCTGCGCGTCAGAGCTCAGCGCAGATGACTCGGCGGTCACAGGCGCGTCGCAGTTGCGGCGCGTGCGGCCAAACGCGATCGCCTCCTCGAAGTCCTTGAGCGCGCAGAGAGCTGTTTCAACGTGCAGACAAGTCATCAATCGCCAATTAGTACCAAGAGATAGTGTGTCAGCTGCAGATACACAAGTCCACGTACTGTCATCGCATTCTGGAATGTGCACCGGCTTGCCCTGGAAGAGCATGCGGACACCAAACGAACCGGTCTTGAGCTTGTAGATCTCCATGGAGAGCACGCCGGCGTACGGAGTCCACTTGCCGTCCCAGTTCTCCTTCACAATCGCAGCCATGAACGGCATGATGGTCGAGTCGTGACCCAACGTGATCGCAAACTTCTGCGCCGTCTTTTTGCCCTCCACGACGGCGTCCAGACGTGTGATGATCTCGTGCACGAGCGGCTGCATCGCCGTCTTGGCGAACCACGAGTCGTTGTACGTGAGGTGGAGCGCCTCGCGTGCCTCTACTTCGCGGAATACCTTGGTGAACTTGTCTTCGTCCACGCCGTCCGGGAGTGGGAGGTCGTTGCAGCGCGCCGTGCTGAGGCACTCGAGCACCGTGTCCCACGAGAAGCTGCCGACCACGTCGTGAAAGTCCTTCGCAGTCTTCAATTGCGCGGCGGCGTTGATGTGGTTCATGAACGCGGGCGAGTTGTTTGACAGGTTGCCGATGAACCTCATGAGCGGACAGATGTTCTCGTTCGAGTTCACGTGGTCGGTCGAGTAGTCGGCGACGTTCCACGTGAGCATGTGGTCGACGTTGCGCGAGAGGCTGCCGTCTGGAGGGAAGATGCCGTCCATCAGAGCCTGACCGGACCCCAGCGTTCGCTCTTCATCGTCACTACAGAAAAAGGTTTACACACAATCGATGTGGTTAGCTACTGCTACAAGAGAAGCAAGGTCCTCAGCACTCCCCATGCACCACCAACCTTCGAAGGTAAATCTGATCAAGCGGGAGAAGCTGCAAAAAGAAAATGAGAAGTATCGGCACAGTTAGATCATGGTGCAGCCGTAGCCGGATTGACACTAGTCCTGCTTGACTTACCGAGAGGTTCGTGTGAGGGAAGATCTTGAGCGGTCCGTCGCCAATGTACGCGTCGCGGAGGATCCTACCATTGCAGATCACAAATAAGTAGATATCGCTGATTAGTGATTCGAAAGCACCAAGCAGTCTGCATGTCGACTCGTCCACTTACAGCCCGTTCTTCAGGTGCTGCTGGCGACCAAGTGGGAGCAAGCCGCCGACCACACAGTTGCCAGGCAAAATGTTCTCTCCTTCCATGTAGTTCTTCTGGTACAGGCGTCCGAAGCCATTTTCCTCGTTAAATCCGATGTTTTGGTTCTGCAGAGTCCAGTCCACACATGACTTTTGTTAGCACGCATTGTGCTCGTTTGGCCAATAGAAGCACACACGCAGTTCGTACCGAGACCGACGCGGCCGTGCAATTCCACTTGGCGTTCATTGGACTGTGGTGTCCCTTGTCCCAGCAAAAGAGGCGCGAGTACGGCGCGCGCGCTCCATGGCGAGCGATAATCTGATAACAAGCGACACCACACACACACGCATGCTGCAGCATTAGTCCACACGGTCCAACCCAACACACGAGACAACAGAGCTCGCTCACCTGCACTTGTGCCAGCGACTCGACGAGCTCCGCCTGGTCCGCAGTCAGCGGCTCGATCTTGGTGGCGTCCATGCCGCTGAGGTCGTTGCAGTAGCCGTGGGGCTTCCATCCGTCGTAGGGACCAGCGTGCGCGACAGAAGCAGCCATTGCGGTCGCCACGACCAGCGCGAAGCGTAGACCAGCGAGCATGTTGAGAGAGAGAGAGAGAGCTGGAGCTTGCGTCTGGCAGCGGAAGAGAGCGAATGGCGCGCGTCGTCTTCTTCCAAAAAGAAACAGAGAGCGTGTGCTGGGTGGTCGTAGTGTCGGAGCGGAGCTAAAACGAAACGAAAGAAGAAGGTGATGAGTGTGTTTGATTTTACGGTGCCTCAGGCGTCGTGCGCGGTCGACACGGGTCGCGTCGACTGACTGCGACAGCCTTTTCTGCCTGAGATTCATGAACCAAAAAGAGCGATATTTGAGATAGCCCGTGCGAGCGAAAGCGGTGCTTTGACGAGGTCCACAATCTGCGAGAAACCTCAATCGTTCTTTTCGTCAGGCTGTTTGGCAGTGTGGAACAAGTGTGTGGACTTCAGAGTTTGAAGCTGCTCATTGCGACAGAAAGCGCGCCTCTGGCTCGAAAGCTGTATCTAAAATGGCGCGTGTTGAGTTTCGAGTCTGAAAGGACACTTTCGACTTCTCTCAATGAGTGTCAGAAATGAAAACAAAGACATATCCGACGCCTGATCAAAACGATTGCGACGAAATGCTGTTTGAAAGTTGAGTGAAAAGGGTTTCGTCTGCTCGTTTTCACGAGAACCCGCTCTCTTAAGGACGATGCATCAGAAAGAAAAAGAGAACTCCTACAGCAATGCTATCTCCAGACGGTTTTAGCTCGGCGAGGTTGTTTTCGCGCCAATCGAATCGAGCGAAGAAGAGAGTGAAACAGTGAGAAGGAAGGAGCGAAAGAGAGAGAGAGAATGAGTCGCGCGCGTGTGTACGCCGACGTGAACGATACGCGTCCGCGCGAGTACTGGGACTACGACAACCTCGCGGTCACCTGGGGGTACGTCCGCTTGTGTATGTGCGTCCGCGCCGCGTGTGTGTGCTGTGCGGTTTACGCGCAGTGTTTGGTTCTTGTTGTGGTCCAAGCGACGAAGCCTCTGTCCTGAGTGGACCGCGTGTGTCCGAAAGAAAGCCCTTGGAATGTTGAGCTGTGCAACTAACCAGCTTGCTGGTTGTGTGCGATTGCGTGGATTTGCCAACCGGTTCACGAACACAGGAACCAAGACAACTACGAAGTGGTGCGCAAGATTGGTCGCGGCAAGTACAGCGAGGTGTTTGAAGGCTGCAACGTCAAGGACGACTCGAAAGTCGTGATCAAGATCTTGAAGCCTGTCAAGAAGAAGAAGATCAAGCGGTGCGTCGGTTTGCAGTTCGCTCTGCATACGTGCACACGACACTATGAGTGAATTCTGACCATGTGGATAATTCGTGCTATTTACTGTTGTGTCCTTTTGCCGAATGCAGAGAAATCAAGATTCTGCAGAATCTGGCGGGAGGGATCAACGTGGTGGAGCTGCTCGATGTCGTGCGCGACTCGCAGTCCAAGACCCCAAGTCTCGTGTTTGAGCACGTGAATGCGACCGACTTTCGAACGCTGTACCCGACGCTCTCGGACTTTGACATCCGCTACTACATCTTCGAGCTGCTCAAGGCTCTGGACTTCTGCCATGCGAACGGCATCATGCATCGCGACGTGAAGCCTCACAACGTGATGATCGACCATGAGAAGCGCCAGCTTCGTCTGATCGATTGGGGTCTCGCG
>JAASFO010000185.1:0-33123 GCA_023333815.1 Globisporangium recalcitrans
GGCTGGATGGATGGATCGTGCGTGCCATGCGATGTGATGCGCCGCAACTCGAGCCTCGACTGTCTGTGGATCCGATCCGGTCGCAGTCCCATCCGCGTTCCGATCCAACTTTCGAGCGCGCGGTCAGCTGGCTGCTCGCTCGCCTCAACGCCTCTCAAGCAACACAAACACACAGTGGCTACGCGCGCAGCAGCTCAACAAACAGCGCAACCGCGCTCGGCTGCTGCTGGCCGATTTGTGCACGCGCCGCCGCGTCCGTCAGTGTGGTTTTCTGCGAGACCGCGCGCGAAGTGGCAGGCAGTCCACTTTTTGACTTGAGTCCGCAGTCAGCCAGCCGTCCGTCCGTCCACAGACACCACAGTCACTCACCACACCGCCAGCCGGCGTGTCCGTCAGTCCGTCAGTCCGTCCCGACCTGCTCCGCGCGTTCGTTACATTACTTTCCATTTCGGCAAGCGAGGCTCAGACCAAAGACCGACCATCCGGCCGCCGCGAGCGATCTATCCGTCCAACCCGTTCGTCCGTCCGTCCGTCCACAGCGGCAGCAGTCATCCCCATCCCATCCGCATCTGCTGCCTATCTGCCTGTCTGTATATCTATCTATCTCCTGCGCCGTTGTCCGCTCGGTAAGTGCTGAACCAGAGAGACAATTGCATACGCCATGTCGTTTCACATGCCACATGCCTCACCACAGGATGTGTCCAATATGACTCACCCACCACTCGTTCAATCACGCTGTTGACGTTTCTATGCAGATCGCCTCCTCCAATCCAAGACGCTTTCTGTCCGCTCCATGATCCGCGTCTCGGCCAAACGCCCCCGTCCCCACTCATTCCCCAACTGTCCGACGATGATGCCGTCGTCCCCAGTCTCCGCATCCCCGATCGTCCCCGTCCCAGCGGATTTCCTGGTGTACCAGTACGTCGTGGCCGCCACGTACGCGATCCTGGTCCACATGCTGGAGGACAGTCGACCTGCTGCGTCGAATGCGGATTTCGGTGGGGTCGCGCCTGAAACGATCGCGTTCGAGCAGCACCAGTCTGTCTACTCGTCGTCCAGCTCATCTGCATCTTTCGTCCGCGCGCTGACCACATCCGCATCCTCACCCGCGTCCAGCTCCAACCGCATTGACAGCATCCACCAGACCGGGACCAAGTACCGGTCCAACAACGCCGGGGACGGCCCGGAAAAGACGCGCGACCGCAAGTCCTGGTTCCCGCGCTTCAAGTCCAACTGGCTGGGCACGTACCGGTCCAAGCAGATGTTCCACTGCTGCGAGTGCGCGGTCGTGGACGCCGCGAGCGCGCGCTACAAGGGCTCGGAGGGCAAGCACTGCGTCTGCGGCCAGGACCAGTGGCACTTGGCCAAGACCATCGAGGAGAACGAGTACAACCGCCGCATGGAGATCTCCAAGGCGCTCGGCGGTCTGCGCTACGACGAGGCGCTCGAGCGCCTCAAAGCCATGGGCACGTCCGAGATGGACCTCAAACGTCTGCGCTGCGAGAGCGACGAGGCATCGGTCACCAGCTCCACGTCCTCCGGCATGGACGACCCCGCGGACGCCGCACACGCCAACCTCAAGCGCATCAAGAACGAGCCGCTGCCGTCCCCTGCCACGCGCGCCTACGGCAGCCAGCAGCGCGCAAACTCCGCCGCGAGCTTCGGTCTGGAACCTGTCGCGCTGCCGTCGTCGTCGTCCTCGACGGGGCTCACGGCCGAGATGCTCCAGAAGATCAACCAGAGCTACAGCTCCGGGAGCTACACGCCGCTGAGCGGCGACTACCTCGGCGGTCCGACCAGCTACGACCACCTCGTGCCGGCGTCCTTTGCAGACGAAGAGAACTTTGGCGAGCTGCTGCAGGGGTTCCTCGAGGACGACCCGCGCAACAGCAATGGATCCGGGTTCCCGCATTACCAGCAGCAGACTCAACAGCAGCAGCAGCTCCACCACGGACGTCCAGCCGCGCAGCACTACAGCTACAGCAGCGCCTCGTCCTCATTTCTCCCGGGATCTACCTCTTCGACTCACCACCACCACCACCAGCACCACCAGCACCAGCACCAGCAGCAGCAGCGGTATCCGCAGGCGCCGCCCACACTGCCGCCCCCACCGCAGGGCGAGCTGGACTTTGAGTTCTTCGCGGACGGCCACCACCGCGGGATGGCGCCAGCCCAAGTGTCAGGATACTCTTCCTATCCGCACCAGCACCACCAGCAGAACGGCAGCGCGCAGTACGGACGCCCGCACCTGGCCGTGCACCACCCGCACGCCAGCAACATGGCGACGCCGCTCTCGTCCACGTCGTTCTCCATCGTCTGAGCGTGTCGTCCGACTACTTATTTGTGAGTCCTCTCTCTATGTGTCTCTCTTTCTTTCTTTGTATGTCAAAACTGTTCGTTGCGTCCCTTGTATCTCTGCATATTCGAGAATCGTTTTTTTACTCTCAGCAAAACCAAAATATCAGCACAAAATACAATATCGAGTGAGTGAATCAACTTCGTCTATGAGAGTCGTCGGGCTCCCTTGTTCTTCATGTGATACTGCCGAGCGTCCCACGCATCGCCACACCCTTCTGCTTGTCACCAGTCTACGAGGACGATGCAGTCGGCCGCGCGACGAACTCGCGGCTCTGCGTGAGCTTGTCGTCCGGCTCCTGCAGGAACGTGTGCAGCAGCTCGTTGAACGCGCGCGCGTCCTGGATGTGCAGGTCGTGGCGGCCGTTGGGGAAGAGGTGCAGCCGCGAGTGCATGATGCGCTCGCTCAGGTACTCGCCGTGGAAGCTCTCGACGAGCTTGTCCTTGGCGCCGGCGACCACCAGCGTCTTGCACTTGATGCGCGGCAGGAAGCCGCAGTAGAGGTCGCCGTCTTCTTCGTACACGCTCTTGAGCTTGCTCATCATCGCTATCATGAAGATTATAGAGCAACGACAACGGGTTAGCTAAAGATGTCCAAGCAAGCAGACCAAATCGGCTACTAATTGGTGATGAAGAACGCACCGGACCAGCCCTTTTGCAGGTTCTCAGCGCCGTAGATGGCTTCGCCCTCGGCGCGCGCCACTGGATGCCACTTGGACACGTCTTCGACCTTTTCGTACGCCTCGACGTCTTCATCCGACACGAACGCCTGTGATTCGCACAGAATAATATCATTCGCGCTCAGTAAGAAAGCAAGGGCTCAGGACGACCACACTTTGGCTACCAGCCTACTTCTTGGAGATAAAGCGTGCTTACATTTCCGTTCAGCAGCACAAGGCGAGAGACACGCTCAGGGTACTTGGCGGCAAACACAGCGCCGACGTTCGCGCCTGCGCTCCAGCCCAAGATGGAGAACTGCATAGTGACGCATAGCATTCGGACACTGTCAGACATTTTTGCAGGACTCGCGCACATTGAGAGAATGCATCACAATGCTACGTAGGTACATACCTTTTCGTACCCGAGCGTGTCCATGACCTTCACGACGTCGTCAGCGTCGCGCTCAAAGTAGTTGTCGGGGAAATCGCGCTCGGGCGGGCGGGACTTGCCGTAGCCGCGCGGGTCGACGCCAACGAACGTGTACTTGTCGCTGAGTCCTTGGTACTGGAAGCGGAAGTTCTCCGTCACCGAGCCTGCAGGCATAACGCAGCACACACAAGGCTCGCATAGCTCAGCACTATAGTAGAAGGGAATAACGCCGCTACGCTATCCTGTTCCTTACCGAACGACGATGGCAGGCAGAGCACCGGCACGTCGTGCTCGCTCTTGGCGGCGGCGTCTCCGTTCGTGGTCTCTCGCACGATCGCGTGCAGCTTCACGCCGCCAGCCACCTCCACCTGCACGCTGCGGTGCTGCGTCGCGAACGAGCGGCGCGCAGTCTCCGCCGAGCGCGGACCGGCGGCAGCAGCAACAGCGCGTCGCCACGGCTGCGTCACCTTCATCACCATCAGCTTCACCATCGCAGCGTGTGTGTGTGTGTCAACTGTGGTGCACTTTTGATGGGCGAGCAGAATTCGAACTTAAGTGAGCTAGGGTTTGTGGACTGGGAACGCGTTGAAGCACACAAATGGAGCCTCAAGCGAGCACATGACTGCTGCTCGTGACTTTCACAGCCATCGACAGAGGCGTCCATTCTGCGAATGTGAGCAATAATGATATTGAAAGTTCAGTCGGTTCGTACATTTGCGGAGGTGTCTCTGGGATGTCCGATCTCAGGACTCTCCCAGCTCTTCGCCTCTCTCGAGATAATCTCACGACAGCAGAGTCAGCTCCACCGACTTGCCGTTCCTGCCTTGTGTTTGTCTTGACTGCTTTGCCCCGGTGGGATGATCGTTGGCTCTTCGTCGCTGGCGTCTTCGGACAGTTGCTGTCGCAGACGCTACTGAACTTGGCGACGACGATGGCGAAGATGAGGATGAGGACGATAATGACGCAGTTTGGTTTTCGGGGTCCTCAGTCAGATGTGCTGTGCCACGTTCCGGTGCCGCACGAGCAGGCGAGATTTCTTGTGGTGGCTCGAGAATCATCTTCTGAGCGACAAACAGACTCGCGTCTCTATTGGACCAGTAGATCACGTGCGCAGTCAGCGCGAATAAATACTCGTTCGCGATCTCGATTTCGTTCTCTTGCAGCGTGTAGTCAATCGGAGAGCCTTGACATAAACTCCCAAACAAATCCTTGTCCACAGTGCCGCTGTCGTGCTCTCGGACAGCTTGAGGGCTCGTCCGCCGCATTTGGTCTGACATACCATACTGACCACTGTCGGATGTATCGATGGTCAATTGGAGAGGAGGCGTCGAGGCACCATTGACGCCAACAGCACTGCTTTCCACCAAACCAATCTTGCGAACGCTGTTCTCGACTTGGAACTCGAAATCTCGTCTCCATCGACGCAACGTCTGCCACATCGCTCGGAATGAGTTTTTCAGCTGGTACTGGAACCGCAATCTCCCTTCAAACGTCCGGATGATCACTGCTTTCGAGTTTGCACGACGAGGATTCACGATCGGCTCGATGCGATACGCAACAGGATCGTACGGGTGGTAGATATTGAAGAGTCTGCGGCACGTCGGGAGACGGAAATCGCGGTCGAGTTTCTGTCCACGGACATTCAGGAACAAACCCACTGGCGAGCCGAAGCAGAACAAATCTTCCACTTCGAATGCCAATTTCGGCACGATCGCAGGGTGCTGCTGGGTCTGCAGGGCTTTCTTTCTCTGTTGGCGACGAGGGTGGACTGGAGCAGACTCCCCGTCTTTCTTCCATGCTCCACTCAAGCGTCCAGTGGGTTGGATGCACTCCGACTCAGATCGCGAGCGCTGCTTGATCCGTTCCGCGAGCATCGCCTCGAATCCTTTCGTCGATTCGCTGTCGTCTTCGTCATCAGCATATCCGTTGTCTGCATCTTCGTCGTCTGTGCAGGAAGACTCGGTCCCTCGCTTTCTGCTTGGCGGCTGCGTGTAGATGTTCTGGTGGTTGAGCACATCGAAGCAGATGATTGCTCCAAGGGAGTGCGCGACGATCGACACCTTTTTCTTCCTTTGCTTCATCTCACCGGCTTGCCAGCCTTTATTTCGCGCCTGGAAAAGAGTGAAGACTCGATTCATTTCCTTTGCCACTTCGTTCAGAATCACCTGGTGGAACATCGGCGACATGAAGAAGAGCACATCGAGGATCGTATCATTTGCGAACTCCCGCAGCTTTGGAATCGCAGGCAACGTGACGTCGCGAATCATTGCGTCCAGTCCTTCCAGATGCAGTTTCGAGTGCCACTCGATCGGCAAGAACTCGACGCGGGGCTTTTCATCAGAGGACAAGTGATCGAAGTGCGAAGACCGAAGAGCTTCTCTGTGCAGCTCCCGAAGATTTGTGGAGCAATCGATGATCGAGCGCAGCGTCACGACATTGATGATGTCGATCGTCTTCAACGCATCGCCGATCCCATGAACGATGAGCACTAAATGGTCAATCTCTTCGTCGATGTCATCGTCGTCGTCGATTCTCGGTATTGAGCTGTCTTCAAACTCCACGGGGCGACCATCCTCGTCGCACTTCATTGCATGCTTCCAGAGGTCTAGATTTTTCACGTCGCTTTTGATACGGGGATCACCGCGATACACTCGCCGCTTACTCGTGAAAGGTGTCGTTCCAGCAAGTAGACGCTTGTACTGCATGATGTCTTGAGGTCCCTTGAACTCCACCAAATGCCCCTCCACTGGAACACTCAGCGTCGACTTTTGCGACCCAGAGCTCGGCGACGGAGAGTAGAAGAACGACTTCTGCTGATCCTCCAACGCCTGGTTGCGCCGCTTTTCTTCGTCGTAGTGCGACAAGTAGTACGTGAACGCACTTTCTAAACCTTGGGCAGCCGTTGGGTTGTATGGCGCCAGACCGTAGTTTCGTTGCGCGTACAGCCACAGCGAGCGGCAGACGACCTGCATTTCCAGTGCTGGCCAGTACACAGGCTTCATCTCCATCGTCTCCATGCAAACCTCATACCGTCCTTCGTCAACAAGCACGATACTAGATGGCAGCGGGTGTCTCTTGAGTTCTTTTTGTCGCTGGTACCATCGGTAGCGCCGTTCCAAACGCCGGTTCTCGTGCGGTGGGAATTCAATCCATTGGGCATTATTGGAGTTGGAATGGCCGTGACCATTGCTCGGACTGCTTGCGTCGCTGGACTCGTCCTCTGACTTCGACGCGTCTCCACTTACTGGCTCCAGTTTCTTGTAAAACCAGCACGGGAAGGAATTCTGGTTGTGGTAGTCCAATTCCTTCAGAAGCGCTTCGTTCGACTCGATCTCCTCATCAGTCAACGGGATGCCGCCAAAGTGGGGATACTCCTTCAGCAAATCCGCGTAGAGCATCTCGTTTTGCATGCGGATGCTCGACATGAACTCATACATCTTGTACTTGGACTCGATGATCAGCATCCGCTGATAGATGCTCTTGATCACCTCGGAGCGGCGCTCGCTCAACAGAGACTCGTACGGACCTCGACCCAGGATGTTCCACTGCACCATACTCCAGTGCTGGTCGAGCACCTCCGTCGCCGAGTAGATGTACTCGACAAACGACTGCACTCGTGTGGTCGACACATCAAGAAACAGATCCGTGCGAGTCTCGATCTCTTCGCGGGACGGGAAGACGACCTGACTGGGAAAGATCACGACATATCGCACGATTCGCTCCGCTGCGCCAAGCGGGGGAAGGACCAAGTGCCGCAGAAACACGTTCCCGCCCATCGAGTTCTTCGCGACGAAGTACAACTCAGGCAGCTCCTCGCTCGTCACAAACTGCGCAAAGCCCTCGACTGCATTGAACACGGGCACAGCTCCATGCGATCGAATCGGCTCAATCGCGCCTGGCAACGGGACTGTCTCGACTTGATCCTTGATCCGGTAGAACACGCGCTGGCCCGTGCGCGTGGTCGTGAGCCGGAACTCCACTACGTTGCGATGCGAAGTCGTGATGACGTCAGCGATCTGGTCGCGAGTGCGCACTGCGGCGCGCTTGACGAGGTCCGGCGCCTTGCGCTGCATGGTCTTCGTGATCTGCCCGCCGAGCGCGTACAGGAACGGGAACGGCGTGTACGCCGCCCACGTCGAGTAGCCCTCGTAGCGCTCGTGCATGTCGCGCTGGGCATCGCGCACGATCTCCGCGACGTGGTACATGTGGTGGCGCTCAGCAGCAGCTTGTCCGTGCTCGTTTGGATGCTTTTTCGGGAGGGGTTGCGCGCGTGTGTAATAGATGGACAGACGGACAGAACACTCTCGTGGGTGGCTTGGGAACGTCAGTCAGAGCGAGGCGCCAGTGCGCATGCTTCGTGCTCGGTCGCGCGCTCGTTCTCCTCTGTCTGTCGCGCGCACACGCCTGGTTCTTCGTCGTCTCTTGCGCTTCCGATTATGGACGCTGTTCTGCTGCTGTGTGTGCTGAGCGGACTAGACAGGGAAAAGGGAAAAGAAGTGGAAGCACCATCACTCTGCTTTCGCGATCGCTTCAGACGGGTGCATAAATGATCAAAGGCTTGACTCGCTATTGTTGTTGTCGATTCTGATGGTTGTGTTTGGATCGGTTTAAGAAGGCACGCGTTTATAGAGGTGAAGCGCGAGCTTCTACTGTTTGACTGTGGGATTTGTTATCGAGTGGCAAAGATGATGCTGTGGCGAGGGCGACGTCATTCGACTGCCGCCACCAGGACGATGGCGCGCATGATGGCGCCGCATGCGTCTCTCTATCGCCGACGCTTCTCCTCGCTGTGCACCGCCACTGCGCTGCAGATGCAGATGAGCGACCGCCGCGGTCATTGGCGCGTGGTCTCAATCGACGCCAGCAGCAAGTCGATCTGTGCAGCAGAACGCGTGAAATGGCTCGCCAATGCCGACAACAGGCGCGTGTTGGCGCTCACGTCGGACGGCAACGAGTACTCGCGACTGCACAGGCTCGTGGACGAGCACATGGCGTTCAACGAGCTGGAGCGACGCGGCCATGGCGTGTTTGGCGTGATGCAGTGGTGCCAGCAGGCGCTGGAGGAAACCGGACACGACAAGCGCGTGTTCCCAAGAGGGAGAATGGCGGCGTTCCTCATGCACCACCTGAAGGAGATGCCGCTCGAGCGCTTCCAGCGGAGCATGGCGTCCCCACTCGCCACGCGGAAGGCGGTGCTGGATCTGCTGCAGCTCTTCCAGTTGCTCGAGTCCGAGGGCATCACCCCCGCAGCGTACACCAGCAACGCCAGCAACACCGAAGACTCCAAGCAGATCGAGTTAGCGCAGGCGTACGAGCTGTACAGGCAGCTGCTGGAAAAGCACCACGTGACGTCGTGGGACGGCATGGTCCTCGACGCCTTAGAGCTCTCTAGCGTGTCCTCTGCGGAGCAAAGCAGCACTGCGGGTCATCGACGAACAGACTTCAGCGACGCGATGCTGCATGGCTTCACAGACATGGTCGTCGACGATCTGCAGGCGATGTCTCCTGCGATGGTCAAGCTCGTCGGCAACCTGTGCGCGCATCCGAACATCCAGTCCAGTGTGAGCTTCAGCCGTGTTCTAGTGGACGGAGACGAGTGCTCACGCGGCTTGCTTCTCGACAGAGTGTTGCGTGGTGTGCACAGTCTTCAGATGAGCTCCGCGGTGCTTAACGATGATGGGGACGCTAGCTTAAATCAGCTGACCGCGAGTACCACTCGTGCCACAGAGATCCGAGCCAGAGCCCAGCGCATCCTCGGTCCCCACAGCAAAATAGAGAGTGCTGAGCAACCCACCGCAGCTGTGAAGTGCTACACGTTCGACACGGTCTCGAATGAAGAGCTGGCGATCGGTCAGCTTATCAAGGATCGTCTTGCTGATTTCCCAGCCCAAACCATTGCGGTGCTCACTCCTACTCATGTTGATGCCCAGCGCCTCGCGCAGGCGTTTCTGACCCAAGGCATTGCTGTCCAAGACCACGCTTCAACTGTCTCAGTTGACAGCCATCTTTTTGACGAGGTTTGATTTTTTGCGACCGCGTCTGGTCTAATCTCCGTTGTCATGTGTGGGACTGACACACGCTCTTGCTGATCTGTGTGTGTGCGTTCAGCCAGGAGTGAACGCTGTGTTTTCGTTGTTGGTCGCGCTCTGCTTCCCGAGTGACTCGAAGCACCTGTACAACGTGCTCCGGTCCAGCTTCTTCGATCTTTCTCCTCAGATCCTGTCAAGACTGATGGAAAAGGAACTCAAGACCCACGCTGATCTCTTTCAAGTCCTCGAAGCTTTTGTTGCGACGAATGGGGAGTCGCTGAGTGTTCAAGATGATGGCAAGGTGGAGAGCGTTTTGAAAGCAGAGATCGAGGCAGAGCTTCAGGTTGCTGCCAAGTTTGTTGAGGTTGTCAAGCGACTGCGATCAGAGTGCCATGATAAGTCGACGCAAGAGGTTGTGCAGACTTTCCTGGAAGAGACAGGTGAGTGGATGGCGTCCTCCCAATGTGAGAGGTAACTTGTTGTCAAGCGAACCTCTCATCTAAACCTTGCTCTCCCATGCCGTCTGATGCCATCCGTTGTTAGGGCGAATGGAAAGTTTGCTGGAGCCTTCGTCGCCTATGGAAGAACAAGAGGCGATCGCGTTGGCGGATTTCTTGAGAGAACTGGAAGCTGCACAGACTGTGGTTCAAAGTGCGCACGTTCCGTTTGTTGTGCCGTATTTGCAACAACTGCGAGAGTCCAAGGTGAATGCGACCTACCAGAGCAGTCAACCGCTTGCAGGCGACGAAACAGATCAAGCGGGTGGTGAGGGGATAATCGTGCTTCCGTTGACGCAGCGCAACGTCCAGAATCTGGATGCATCTGTTTTGTTCATGGTATCGATGCGAGATAGCAAATTCCCTGGTCGAATGAAGCGCCTGACGATGCCGCTCCCCTACAAGCTGCTAAGTGAGCCATTCCCAGTTCAATCGCGCGCCGAATTCCTCGAGCAAAGCGAAAAGCTCGCCTTTGAAGCGATCACGTGCGCCAAGGACGAGGTTGTCATTTCGTATGCGTCCGTCGCAAGTGGTCCAGGAAACTCGATCAAAGCCAAACAAGAATCTCCAAGTCGTGTGCTTCTCCCTCTTTGGGAAGATTCTTCGCTTCCAGTATCAAGTGACTTGTCCGACGGTGAGGACAGCTCGAAGATTGTTTCAAGCAAACTCCCAGTGAGTGGCGAGAGCGATCAGCTTGATGCAAAGCCGAATGGCATCAACTTCGAGCCCTCGCATTTGTCGTATTCACAAATGTCCGAGTACCTCCGGTGCCCCCAGCGTTACTTCCTCGCGCGAGTCGTGAAGCTGCCGTCAGAAGCATCAAGCGCCATGATGTTCGGTCGAGCTCTTCACGAAGCAATCGCATGCTTTGCGTCCAACATTCAAGGAATGAAGGAGGAGATTTCGCAAGACCCAGATGCCGAGATCGCAAAGGAAGCGCAGATCCAAGCTGCGCGCGAGCGAGCCCACGATATGTTCGCTCAAGCTTGGGAGAGCGAGGGGATGTTTGTTTCCCCGGAGCAGGAGCAGTATTTGCTGGAGCAAGGTCGAAAAGCTCTTGACCAATTTTGCGCTCAGCACGCAAATCGCCGCATCCTCCACGTCGAGCGCGCATTCGAAGTCTTTGTTCCAGAAGCGAACATCCCGCTTCGCGGCGTCTGGGACCGCATTGACCACACCGATCAAGGACCAGTGATCCAGGAGTTCAAGTCCAACATGAGCGGGAGCGATCGGAAAGTCGGCAAACTCGCAAAGGATAGTCTCCAGCTCAAGCTCTACATGTACGCGTTCCAGTCGGTGTTCGGCAGCGCACCACGCGGGGCTGTCTTGGAAATGATTGGCGATGAAAGCACCTCACGAACACAGGACGGCTACATCAGGTATACCCAGGAGGCAGCGAGTGAGGCTCTCGAAGCGATCCAGACTGTCGCCACTGGACTGCGAAAAGGGGATTTCGCGCCGAAGCCCAGTTACATGGAGTGCGCGTTCTGCCCGTTCGCGGCGTCTGCGTGCCGTGTCGGAAGCGACAAAGCCGCTGGTATTTAATGGGGAAATGGTCGTAGAAACTAGAGGAGTGGAGATTTGTAAATAATACGACAGTGTTCAGCAGCACGTGGGGAAAAGAGGGCTATACATGCAGTAGCTAGTTCTCACTCCTTGTCTCAAACCTGAATGGTCGACATGTCGGTCGATGGATCCGCCGCAGCCACTGCGTTCTCAATGGTCATGGCGTCACTGCTCTCCTGAAAATGAAGCTCCGACGACGCGTCATCCACCGGCTGTCGATCTGGTTCTCCCAGGTACGAAGGCGCGGCTATGGCTGATCCTGCTAGATCAGATAATCCTGCTGGTTGTGCTGGTTCTCGTACCTCTTGGTGCAACGGCGTCGCGTCTCCTCCGGTCGCTGGCTCGACTGGTTCTGCTGCTGCTTCGTCAAGCGCTCCACCACTGTCGATGAATGGTTGAGCTACAGCATCGTTCTCTGCGCTTATGACGCTGCTCTCGCTGCTTCTTCCTTGTGTGACCGCACCGCCAATCGCACTACTATCGCCACCATCCAGATCACCAACAGCTCGAACTGTGGGAGGCAAGCGAGGCGTTTGCTGCACCTGCTGCTGTCTGTCCTGCGCTCTCCGCGCATCTCGTCGCCAGTCGGAGAGCAGCTGCTGGATGCGCCGCGTGCTCAGCGGCACATTGAACTCCTTCTTGATCTGCTCTGCACTCTTCTTAATGTCCTGGTGTCCTATCGGACACTGCTGTTCTTCTCTCTCGGTCACTCCTGATGCTGATCCATCCGGATTCGTCGCAGCACCAGCCACAGAAGAAACACCAGGAACATGTTGCAGCTCTTCCTGTGCTACACTTTGGCTCTGTATCCCCGATAGCCCGCGGTCATAGCTCCCTTGTGCGCTGCTGCTGCTGCTGGTGGTTCTCTGCTGGAAGAGCGCGGCGTAGAGGCGCCGCTCGTCCTCGCTGCTGAGCGCGCGCTTGCGACCGCTGCGCTTGATCTGCGCGTACTGCGCCGGGTTCTTGAGGAAGTTGAGCACGACGGTCTTGCTGCGTGCCAGCTTCTTGGCGATCTCGCGGCCGCTGGCGCCTGCCTCATTCATGCGCGCGATCTCCTCGCGCTCCGCGAGGGTCAGCGTTCGTCCCTTTGGCATTTCGCTGTCGACCTCTCGCTTTTTGCTAGGCTCAGTTTTCTGTGAGCGAAAGATGAAGGCGAGATGTGCTTGACTCCAAAAAGTCTGTGGCCCACATAGATCGAGCAGAATGACTTACCATATAGCACATAATATTTGCACCAGTTAACAACTACACACGCGAATAAGCTGGTTTGTTGTTTTCTCACAACTTTGCTCTTGAGGAAGATGTTTAGTGCGAAAGTGATTGTCATTGAAGAAATTGATGGCGGTTGAGCTGCTGATTTGCATGCTTCGTCGCACACATGAAGCGCTCCAGTTTGCTTATAAGACTGTCGATTGCGCTCTTCGAGGCGTCACTTTGATCATAAGAGAGTGCACAGACTTGTCGGTTCTCGTTCTCTCCGCACACTCATGACGCTCAACGAGTGGCTGACGATTCGCTTAGTTCTTCTTCCAGGACATCGCAGTCTGCACCGAGATGCGGCACTCGGTCTCGCTCTCCTTGATGAACACCGGCACGGCCGTGCTCTCCATGAGCGTAAAGTCCCCGGCGAGCGCCTCGGTCACCGCGTCGTCGTTGTTGTCGCGCGACACGACGACCATCGTGTCGCCCGGCTTGACCTGCTCCTTGAGACGCAACGCGCCGTCGACACCGCTGCGCACGAGCAGCGTGTTCGCGTCCGCCGAGCCCACGCTCTGCATGAAGGTCTCGAGCACGCGCTCGGTCTTGCCGTGGATCTCGTCAAAGAGCAGCTGGTAGTTGACGCCAGCACCAGTCGCCGCCTTGCCGTTCACAGGCACGAGCTCGCTGGTGCGGAACTTGTTGGTGTTCACGAACGGACCCGGCGAGTCCACGTCCGTGGTCACGAGGCGGATCGACTGGGTCTCAGCGTCCACGGGCTGCGCCACGAGGCGGAAGCCGGCGTGCTGGAAGAAGTGCGGGCGGAAGTGGTAGCGCGCGAACTTGGACGCGCCGTTGTCGCCGCTGCTGATGAAGGAGCCGCCCATGATGATGTGGTGCTCGCCGTCAAAGCACGGCGCGCTGAAGTCGTCGTAGTACTTGTGCAGCGTGAAGCCCGGCAGCGCCGAGAACATGTCCTCGCACCACTCCCACGCGTTGCCAAACACGTCGTGGAAGCCCGACGCGGTCGGCTTCATCGCGTCCACGGGCGAGAACGACATGTAGGACACGTTCAGGTTCTTGCCCGTCTCCGCCGCCATCTTGGTACGGCCGACCGTGAGGATGTCGTCCGACTCGGTGTTGGCCGACTTGTCCGCGTCGTCGCGGATCAGCTGGTGGATCGGCTCCGTGCTCAAGTGGTACACCACCTGGTCGCGGTTGCCGTCGCGCTCGTTCTTCCACTTGCAGAACGCCTGCGCCTCGTGGAGGTTCACCTGCGCGGGCCAGTCCCACTGCATCGGGATCACGTCGAAGATCGCGCGGAGCTTGTACTGGTGGGAGCCCGACGGACCGTCCGGCACCCAGAACTGCGGCCACTTGGTGTTGCGGAAGCAGCGCCACTCCCAGCCGAGCTGGCTCCAGTTCGACGGCTCGAGGTATCCGCCGCTGTTGACAAAGTCGAAGAACTCGCCGTTCGAGATCATGAACTTGGTCGCCTTGCACGCCGGCACCTGCACTTCCTTCTGGCCGTACTCGTTGTCCCAGCCGAAGGTCGGGAAGTCGCGCGGCTTGCCCACGGTCACGCGACCGCTCTGCACGTCCAGCAGCTCGTTGACAGGGTAATCGACGCCCGCCACGGGCTTCTTCGCCGACTCTGCGCGCTGGGCTGACTCGTGGTACTCTGGCAACAGCGACGACGTGGCGAAGAAGTGCACCGGGTGCTCGAGCATGAGCATCGACGACGTCTCCAGGTGGATGCGCTCGTGCTCGAGCGCCATGCAGAGTGCCCACAGCTCGCTCTTCTCGTCGATCGGCGCGTGGTCCGGCGCCAAACCCTCGTGAGTGCTGATCAACTCGCGCACCTTGTTGTACACCGTGCGACGGTACTCGGTGACCTCCGAGACCGCCGGCCACTCCATCTCGTTCTTGCTCATGTCGTCCCAGCGCATCTCGTCCACGCCAACCTCGAAGATGTGCTCAAAGTGCGGGTTCACAGGCTCGTCGAACAGACCGGACACGACGAACTTGTTCACGATGAACACGGTCGGGTGGCCGTAGTAGAAGATCAGCGGGTGGCGCAGCTGGTGCGGCGGCGGGGTCGTGAACGCCTCTTCGCCCTGCAAGGTCGAGAAAATCGCGTCCGTGAGTGCCCACGTGTTGTCCAAGTAGTCGAGCATCTCTTCGCGCGAGCACGTCTTGAGGTTCGGCATCGCGATCGACGAGAGCTTGTGCGTCTCGGGGTCCATGCCAGGGAAGCTCGGGTCGTAGCGAGGGTTGCGCGCCGTGGTGAACCAGTTGTCGCTGCGCTCGCCGTACAGGTAGCTGTCATCGTACTCGTCCTCAACCGCAGAGGCGGCGGTGGCGAAGCTTTGCTTCGACTGACCCTTGGGGGAGCGAGGCATCGCAGGCGCGGACGAAGCCGACGTCTGCACGAAGCGGGCACCACGTGGTGCATTGAATGGAGAGGTGAAAGGTGGAACCAGTCCCGAGCGCTGACTCAGGGCGGCCACCACACCAGTGTGGCCAGTGGCATTGATGCTGGCGCCGCTGCGGTCGTGGAGCGAGCGAGCGGCTCCGAAGCTCGGAGTCGTCGACGCGGCGGTCGCGGTGCACAGCGTGCGCTTGCTGGCGGTTGGGAAGCGGCGTGGGAACTGCGTGATGGACAACATTCTGCGGGCAGTGCGGTCGGCGACGTCAAAGTGGCGACGGGCGTAGGAGGTGTGCGGTGAGCGAGGTGGTGCGTGTGCGTGGACAGCTTTTTGGAAATGAGACTGCAGCAGACGGAACTGTTGAGAGGATCGATCGCACAGCAAGTCCGCCGTTGCATCGTTCCACACTTTGGGTTGTGTCCCAAAATGAGCATCGTTCTTTTGGGCAAGTGCAAGTGCAAGCGATCCACACAGACATCTTGATTAAAGTAAGGACTCCTATCTCGATCATCGGAATAGGAGCCATCTTGACGAAAGTAAGAAGAATGCTTATGCAAACAGGTTGAAGTCGCTGCCCAATCAGATGCTGTAGCTCGAGTGACGTGGATGCCCTACCCCTGTCCGAATCAAAATTACCCCATTCATTTTGCACCGAACTCGAAAAAGCAACCCAAAATCAAAATGATCGACAAGACATGATGCTCGTCAGAACAGCATCCGAAACTGGCATTTCTGAGTATGAGGATGATGCTCCCTCACGTTCGTGCCGCCGTTTTGCACATCCTAGGGAACCATTTTTGTATTGCAGAGACATGATGATGAACAGAGCTGATGACTTAATGGACACAGATGATGCAAGATCCTCATCCTTAGAACGAGCTGATTTCGCAAGAGGAAAAAGCGTAATTTCTTGGAGGGAATTGCTCACAAACTGATGTGTTGATTATGAAGTTCTGATCGTCCTTCGACTCGCTTTCTCATGAAAGTGTCAATCTCATGATCTTTTGCACACAAGAGTGATGGTCGCACGCAAACAGAAGCACAAAGAGTCCCAAAATGAAAAATAACCAGCACTCTCGTTCTTCAATGATCGACAATGTTGGTGCTTTTTTCATTTTGGCTTTCTTGAAGCTCAACAATGAGGAGGAAGATGCCAGTCAGCACTCGCAACAGCATGCGAATGTCCTCACATCCTCTCTCATGCCTTGATGCACCCACAAGCAGTGAATAATCGACCTTGCTCTTGCTGAAGAACTGCCAAAATCCGCACTGAACGCTGTACAAAAAGCTCCGCGTGGCAGTGGCTCTGCTCGCAAGGTTGCTCGTCTCTCAAAACGTCAGCAGCGTGGTCTCCAGGAACTCGTAGAACGCGCTGTCGGGGTTCGCGACGAGCTCTTCCGCCTTGCCGACCTCTACCACTTCGCCCTCTTGCATTACGATGATACGGTTGAAGCCCAGCAGTACCTGGTCGAGCCGATGCGTGATCAGGAACACGGTTGCCTTGGCAAACTCCTTCTCCACGACCCCCAGCAGGAACTTGTCAGATGCTTGGTCGACAGATGAGAACGCTTCGTCCAGGATCAGGATGCGCGACGGCTTGAGCAGCGCGCGCGCCAGCACGAGCATCTGGCGCTCGCCGAGGCTCCAGTTCTCTCCGTTCTCATCGAGCTGCTTCTCCAGGCTCTTCACAAACAGATGCTGTTGGTGGTCGTGGTCTCTATGGTGACCCTGGCTGCCTGTACTATCGCGCGCGCCACTGAGTCCGGTCGTGGACAGCGCCTGCCAGAGCTGCGCGTCCTCAAACTCGCTGAACGGGTCCAAGTATCGACGCACCGAGCAGCGGTAGAAGAGCGGCGTCTGCGGGATGATGCAGAGTCGACTGCGCAAGTCACTCAGTCGCAACCTGCAAATGTCCACGCCGTCCACCAGAATCCGACCGCGCGCTGTCTCGTGCACTCGGAAGAGCGCCATCGCCAGCGAGCTTTTCCCTGAACCAGTCCGTCCAATGACACCCACTTTCTCGCCTCCTGCGACTGAGAACGACACGTCCCGAAGCGCAAACACCGGAGGCTCATGAGGTGCCAGGGCGTACTGGAACCACACGCGATCAAACACAATATCGCCTCTTGAGGGCCACACAACAGACGAATCCACGATCGCTCGACTCGTGTCGTGATCCTGCTGCTCTTCACGCTCGATGCCCTGGACGTCGAGGATGTTCTTGATGCTCGTGAGGTGCACAGTCGCGCTAAAGAGACCGCTCGAGAATGCGATCAGGTCGAGCTGGATGCTGAAGATGCAGTGCAGCACGAGCCCGAGCGCGCTCGTGGACGTCAGCGAGCCAGTCGCCAGGATCAGCGCCACGAGCGCCAGGAACACACCGACAATCAGACTGTACCGAATGACAGACCAGTCGGTGAACACCTCGACCGCGTACGCAATACGCGAGCGCTTGTCCAGCATCTCGCCGTGCTGCAAGCGGAACCTGCGCACGTGGGCGTCCCCGAAGGCGCGAATCACAGCGCTGCCGTCGAGCGCCTCGGACACAAAGTTCAGGTTGATCGCGTCCACTTTGTCGCGCACAGTGAAGATCTGCGCGATCAGACGGTCGCCGACGATCTCGCGGCACACGTACACACTGGCGACCGCGATCAGCACGCCGGTGGCAGGACCCAGCAGGTAGCAGATCGTGCCCACCGCCGCGACGATCGAGAGCAAACTGCGCACCAAGTGCGCGATGTGGAACGACACGAACTGGTCGCTCGACTGCATGTCGCTCGAGTACCGGAGCAGGATCTCACCGATCGGTGTGCGGTAGAAAAAGCCCATCGGCGCGCAGAGCAGCGAGTCTGTCATGGCTCTGAAGAGCATCTGCGAGCGCGCGAAGATCGCGTAGAAGAGCACCAGCAGCGCGCACAGGATCACGCTGAACGCGCCGCAGATCAGCGAGCCATACACCGTAGCAGCGTGCAGCATGGCGTTGGCTTCAGGTGCAGCGTAAGCGGGATTATTCAGGTTGCTCCAGTGCACGAGCCAAAAGTTCTTCGCCACGCCGAGACCGCTGTAGACCAGGAACAGCGAGCTCCAGAGAACTGGCGTTTTCCACCCTGTGCTGCAGCTCCAGAGCAGCTCCTTTGGTACTTCCAGTGAGAACAGCGACCTCTCCACTGCCACTTGTGCCTGATCTTGTGACTGAGCTCTCGATCGGCGAAGTGTGCGCTTGGAGACTCGCTGCCGTGTTGAAGAAACTCCAGGGTAATCCCTGTCGAGACCGGTTGAGCCGCTGCTGTCGCTGCGACTGGAGATCGTTTGTGTAGCTGCTCGCCAGGGCGGGACGTCCGCCAGTCGTCGTATCCGGCGGCTCGCGTCGCCATTACTGCTACTACTACCCGCTTTGCGAGCAGCTCCTGATGCAGAAAACTCCACAAAGTTGCGGTCCGTTTCCGTGACGGACATGGCGTCGACGTGCCAGAGGCGGTCGACAAACTCGGACGAGATGATCTCCGGGTTGTGAGTCGCCAGGATGATCGTCTTGTGGCGCAGCAGCTCGAGGAAGCACTTGCGAAACACGTCGCTTTGCACGATCGCGTCGGCGCTCGCGAGCGGACAGTCGAGGATGAACAGGTCCGCGTCGGAGTAGAGCGCTCTTGCGAGCGCCACACGCGCGTTCTGGCCACCCGAGAGGTTGATGCCCTTAGGACCCACCATCGTGTCTTCGCCATTCGGGAGCGTGTTGAGGTCGTCGATGAGGCAGCATGCGTCGAGCACGCGAATGTACTTGGCTTCACTGTACTCAGCTCCAAACAGGATGTTATCTCGCACACTCTGTGTCTGCAGCCACGGCTCCTCCGAGCAGTACGCGATCTTGCAATCCCTAGAGACGAACACGTGACCTCGCACGCGCACGACTTCGCCCAGCAGCGACGACAGCAGAGTGGACTTGCCCGCGCCTGCCTTGCCGTACACGACCACGAGCTCGCCGGCTTTCGCGCGGATGTTGACGTTCGCCAGCACAAACTCGGACGCATCCATCGCTCCGTCCGAGTAGAACGCGTGGTCGATCACGACCACCACGTTCGACGGGTATCGCTGCTCGGAGTCGATGCGCAGCACGTGGGATTTCACGAACGTGTCGCAGTGGCGCAGGTATTTCTGAATGCGACGCAGCGCCACGGCTCCATCGACGTAGATGCGCACAGCGTAGATGAGCGCGTAGATCTCGACCTGGATGCGGTCGAAGAGCACGAGCGCCGTGAACACGGTCGCGGGCGAGAAGTACCTGTCGTGCGTCGCTAAGAAATAGAAAATCGCGACGGACGCGAGCGCGGGCGACTCCCAGATGAAGCAGAAGCGCAGCGTGCGGAAGAGCAGCGCGCGCAGGTGCTTCTGCTCCTCTTTGCCCCTCGCGCGCAGGATCTTCTGCTGCATCTTGCTTTCCCACGCGTGCAGCTTGACAGCCTGGATGCCTTTGAAGCACTCGAAGACCGCGTTGAGCGTCTTGGCGCGCTTCTTCGTGGACTTCTGGCCGGCTTTCGCGACCACGAGCGTCAGCAGCAGCATCACAACGCACACGGCCGTGAGCGACGTCACGATCGCCGCCGCGTCGACGTGCAGCGTCTGGTTCAGGATGAGCAGGAGCACGACGAGCTTGGCGGCCGCCATCCACGTGTTGTGCAGCCGCGTGATCATCCAGCTCACGTAGATCAGGTTCGTCGAGTAGATGGTCGCGATCGCCGCGATGCTGCGACCCTTGCGTCGCCCATTGCGGTGCGACTTGTCGATCGACTTTTCAAACACGAGCGACCGGATGGACGTCACAGCGCGCACCTGGGCGTTGAACATGCAGAAGTGGTAGTGACGGCTGCAGACCTCGCCCAGCACCACGCCGCAGTGGATGCCGCCGAGCAGCGCCAGGGTCTCGGCCATGTTGTCGCTCGCGTCGGTCTTCATCACGAGGTTCAGTAGCTTGAAGAGCAGCAGCGGCACTGCGGACACGCACACAACCGAGAGCAGCGCGAACATCGCGCTGATGCAGATCGCGCGCCGCTCCGTTCGCAGAAAGCTCCTCGCCAGACTGTCGGTGCGCGCGTACTCGGCGCGGAACGACCGCGACGCGGTCGCGTTCTTGTTCTCGTCTGCAAGCGGCCAAATGTCGTCCAGACGCAGTCGTCGCGCGCGGCTGCGGGTCGCCAGCGGCCGCACGAAGAGGAAGAGCAGGCGAGAGAGGAACGACACGGACGGGTCTCTCTCTGGACAGCTCTTGCTGTGCTGCTGCTGGTGCTGCTGCTGCGGATCGAGCGCGTCTGTCTGGATCCGCAGGTCGCTAGCGCTGGACGAAGCGGCGGTAGCTACTGCCGATGGAGACGACAGCGAGCCGCACGCGTGGCTGTCGCCGTGGACGCCAGCGAAGAACGTGCCATAGCTGCTCATGCTCCGCTTGAGCTGTGTGCTGTTGCTGTGGCAGTATGCTGGTGTTATTGTGGGGCGTATTTTGTAATAAACGGGAAGAAAGGGACTTTTATGTAAAATACCACAAAGTCAGTTGTGAACCTGTGCAATCTTGTTGATTTTGTGGTTTATACCGGACGACCCATACCCCGTGTGATGATTGATACCAGTGAGAATGACTCGCCCATGTCAAGTCGAAGTCCACACCACCTCGCACTTGAGCTGCTCACAAGCTGGCTTCACGAACGAGAATCGTTCAGGGCTCAGTCAGAACGTCCCATGTGGCAACAGACACGCAATGCTTGAGCAAGAAGCTGTGATGTCGCAGTGGATTCCTTGCTTGGATTTCCATCGAAACAAATCTGCGCTCTTAGAATCAGCATGCATCGATTTTTGTCATTTTTAGAAAGTAGACATAGTAGCCTCTAATTGTATCTCTGCTCCATGTCTGCGTTGTTTAAACAGGTTTGTTGTCCTAGTCAGGTGCTTCCAAATCAAAGAGCCCTGTATTCGGGTGGCAGAGTACCCGACCCCCTCTCGATCAAAGCTGCAGAAAGAAGAACAAGTTTGAGGCAGTGGCCAACATCTGTCGACAGCTCACGTCAATCACGCGATGAAGCTCCTCGTGCGCTCGGCGCTCGGCGTGCGCGCCAGGCTGCAGCAGACGCGCGCGCTCAGCGGCTTCCGCGAGCAGGCTGTGCGCGCCGTGGCCAGCAAGCTGCGCTCGGACCTCGAGTCGAACCCGAACCTCTGGCTCAGCGTCGGCGCCGTGGTGAGTGCGCGTTGCTTGCTAAATATAATGAGATGTGACGAGGCGAGCTCTCTCTCGTATTCTTATTCTTCCATGACGAACTTGCTGAAGCGATCGACGCGTTGCCGCTGGCTAACATCTGTCTCTGCGTGTGTGTGCATCACTCACGACTCGTGTGCTTCTGTGTGTGTGTGTGACTATTGGTGAGCAGGACGAACCGACAGTGTCGATTCTCGACCCGGCGCACGGCTACGCGATCGCCAACGGCACGCACGCGAATGGAAACGCGGAGTTTGAACGGTGCGTATCTGCTTGTGTATCGTGCGTGCTGTGTGTGCTTGTGTGCGTGCAACCATGTTGCGCATTGCGCATGTATCTCTATCACCATACCGATGTGTGTGGATGGCATCTCGTTCATTATGACAGATTGGCGGCGAGTGACGTCGCGATCAAGTACTTGAAGACCGACAAAGACGTGCTCGTGGACCCGTTTCACCTCGTGCGCGACGAAATGGCCGACATCAACGGCAACATCAAGGGCATCTTGGGGTCGGATCACCCGGTGCTCACGGCGGTGGCCAAGTACTTTTTCGAGCACGACGGCGGCAAGAAAGTGCGACCGACGATGATTCTGCTCATCTCGCACGCCGCGGAGGCGCATCGTGCTGCTGTGGGGAGCCCGCAGCCCGCGCACCAGTCGGTTGAGTTCACGCTCGCGGCGCAGCAGCGCATTGCCGAAATCACGTACGTATAGCAATACGATAGTCGCGTCCATTTCTCTCTCTCTCTCTCTGACGTGACGATTATCACTCTTATCAGCGAAATGATCCACACGGCGAGTCTTCTCCACGACGACGTGATCGACGAAGCCGACACGCGGCGCGGCGTCCCGTCGGTCAACAAAGTGTTTGGCGCCAAGCTCGCGATCCTCGCTGGCGACTTTCTGCTCGCGCGCTCGTCCGTGTGCCTCGCGCGTCTTCGCAGCCTGGAGGTGGTGGAGCTCATGTCGACGGCGATCGAGCACCTGGTGAAGGGCGAAGTGATGCAGATGAAGAACGCGGACGGACGCGACGACATCACGCCGTTCGAGTACTACTTGCGGAAAAACTATTACAAGACCGGCTCGCTCATGTCCAACAGCTGCAAGGTGAGCTATTCGCTTGTTCCTCTTACGGGGTATGGACGTCGAAGGAAGACATCTAATCTTGCATGTGTGCTTCTTGTCTGTAGGCTGCGCTGGAGCTCGGCAAGCACGAAGACCGCGTCACTGACCTGGGCTTCGCCTACGGCCGCCACATCGGTTTGGCGTTCCAGGTGAGCATTAAAATGTCGACCTGCTTGACTTGTGTTACCACGACAGGCTCGCTGACTGCGTGTTTGTCTCTCTCTCTCTCTCATTTCTGCATCGTCCGCCAGCTTATCGACGACGTGTTAGACTACGAGGGTTACCAGAGTGGCAAGCCGCTGCTCGCAGACCTCAAGTCGGGACTCTCGACCGCGCCGCTGCTGCTCGCGCAGGAAGAGTTCCCAGTGCTGCGCGAGCTGGCGGCGCGCAAGTTCTCGAAAGACGGCGACATTGAGCTGGTATGCGACGAAACCGAGGCAGTCGGCCATTTTGTGCTTTGTATGGAGTTTGTCCTGACCATTTTGCAATGTTGTTCTATGGATCAACAGGCGTCGGAGCTTGTGGAGAAGAGCACGGGGATCGAGCGCTCGCGGGAACTCGCCATCGGCCAAGCCGAGCTCGCGTGCCAAGCCGCGATGCAGTTCGCGCCGTCGCCCGCGCGAGATGCGCTCGTGCGTCTCGCGCAGATGGTGGTCTACCGATCAAAATAGAGGCTTTTTGAGGTTTTCGTGAAGAGAAACCCTGTTCACACACACAACCCACATCCACTTTCTTTTTCCCAAACTACCCCCAAGCAAAGCAAGAAGAAAGTTCGTTTGGTTATCTCATCACGCTCCATGCAATTGCAACTGATGGCTGAACCAGAAACCTACAGTCGAGACAACGATTGACGTCGCGGGTCAAGAAGCACAATTTGGTGCAATTATAATGATCACGAGGTTTGGCATTTTTGGTTTGGGATGTGTCATGAAGGCAAGATCGGATGTTTTGCATGAAGAAAGCAGATCGCATTGTGTTTACACAGGTTGGTGATCAATGAGCAGGGTCAGCTCCAACATCAGCGACAGCTGACACACCCAGCAACGCAGTCCAGTCAAAATCAGCATCACCAGCCGAGTCGTTCAGGTCGGTTCTGTCTCTCGCAGCATCGTCTACAGCAGTGTTTGCGGAAGGCTGACCACTGGTGTCATCCCCGACAGGATTCTGGTCGTTTGGCATTCAGCGACCGACGTCAGCACTTTCGTCGCCAGCGCTTTGTTAAGATGAAGAAGCGCATCATGCTTCAAAAGGAAACTTTCACGATGTCGCTACAGCAACACTTCGGATAGAATCGCATTCATATAAGTTACTCATTTTCATAAATGCGCATACTTTTGGAGCATTGTCAAGCTATTATCATCAACATAGTGCTCAAGTACACCTTCCACATAAGTGCGCATCTTTGGCTGGCTTGCACTATTGCTGTTGCTGCGTCCAAGTGCAACCAAGAAGCCAGAAGCAATCGAGAAGAGCATCGATAGATTGACAGATATGGCTTCATCTTCATCTTCATCGACGTCGGTCGCGCTCATCCCGGCTGCACACAAGCTCACGCGCGTCAACTGGGAGGAGCTCCGCGAGATCGCGCTCACGGTGCAGGAAGCGCTCGATGCGCACGGAGCCGACGTGCACGACGAATACGCGTGCGTAGATGCATTTTCCTTCCCTGCTACGCTCTGATGGCTGTTAGTCTTCACTGAGGCGATTTATCCATTTTGCTGTTGCTGTTGGTTCAGGACGGTCTGGGAGATGTGGACGGAGCAGCTGAAGGACGCCAAGGCGCAGACGCCTGCTGCAGACTCTTCAATGGATGGCGACAGCGACGACCGCGCGCCGGGCTGGTACTCAAGCGCGCACGACTTCTGGGAGGACGAGAAGAACTGTCCCGTGACGGACAACGGTGTGCTCGGTGGGTACGCACACGTCTCGCCTGCAGACATCAAGGGATCCGAGACGTTCTTCATGCGCATGGGCAAGCTGCGTCTCGGCTGGAAGCGCGAGCTGGCGGTCGACTGCGGCGCGGGCATCGGTCGCGTGTCCAAGTTCCTGTTGCTGCCGCACTTTGAGCGCGTGGACCTCGTCGAGCAGAGCCCGCGACTGCTGCAGAGCGTTCCGCAGTACATCGGTCGCCACAACTCGGACGTCGCGCGCGTCCGCAACCTCTACTGCATGGGGCTACAGGAGTTTCAACCGGAGCCAGAGTCGTACGACCTCATTTGGGTGCAGTGGGTCTCGTCGCACTTGACGGACGCGGACTTTGTGCACTTCCTCAAGCGCTGCAAGCAGGCGCTGCGTCCGAACGGCTGGATCGGCATCAAGGAGAACACGCTGCTCTCGGGTGTTCCGTACGAGATTGACACAGAGGACAGCAGCATCACACGGTATGTTTTGTTTTGGGAGAGTGGTGTACACTTTGTCATTCAAACTGGCTATGAACTCGTCCGGCTAATACAAGCTTCTCTTTGAAACGTCCTGCTAGGTCGGCTGTGTACTACGTCAGCCTATTCAAGCAAGCTGGGCTCACGATCCTCGCCAAGGAGCGCCAGCAGCACTTCCCGAAAGAGCTCTACCCAGTCACCATGTATGCGCTTGCGTAACTCCATGTATTCTCAACGCGGGAACTGATCAGACAGCAAACTTTGTAGAACCCGGTGCTGATCCCACTCACCACGAATGACAAGATGTATGCTCAAAAATCGGCATGATCTTGTGTGTCTCGCCTCGAGAGCCTCGAGTCCCAGCCCATCCGCCATCAGGGACTGGACCAAAACTCGTCCAGCCGGAGTCTCTTCAGTGGTCGCTCGCCATTCTCGATGTGCGGTATGTTGAATGGCACGCCTCCGTTTTTGTAGGCAGTCGCCGCCTGGATGAAATCGAGTGCGCTCTTTGGGTACCTGATCGTCACTCTCGGGCTTTCCCAACAGCATTGGTTCATTACGTTTCTTATCGTTGCAAGGCTGGTTGGTTCGTTGGATGGATGCACACTGCAAGACCTTGACTTTGGTGAAGAAGAATAGAGCTAGCTGGTGCTGGGGTATAGAATAGATAGATAACGTAGACTGGACGAGCGGACCCCTCACTGCGTTGCTGTTGGCGGCTCCAGTGACAGCAGCTTCATCAGCTGCGTCGCCTTCTTCTGCTGCTCCAGTGTCCGATCTTCTTCTTCCTGCTCCTGCTGGTCGTTGCCTCTATTCCTGACACGCTCTTCACCCTCTTCGCCAGGTGCATCTCTGTTTCCCTGCTCAGTATTCTCTTCATTGTCGTTCGCATCCTCGTCGTCGTCGTCGTCTTCCTCTTCAGTCAACGAGACGCGCTTCTTCACAATCACACCAGCACCAGTCTCCTGTTCACTACTGCTGCTGTTGCTAGAGCCCCAGATCGGGAACGGGACGCGTCGGCGCTTCCAGTCGCCGCGTCCGTCGCTGGTCGTGATCTGCTTGCTGAAGCGGATCTCGGGCGATTTCACCAGCGAGAGCGACACATATCCGCTCGACGACGTCGGCGGCTGCGGCACAAACCCATCACCGCTACCACCGAGAAACCCTGACGACGTCTCTGTGTTGGTCTGGAACATGCCACTGATCGTCGTGAGCTCGAGGATGTCGGGTCGGAGAAAGTGCGTCAAGCCCTTGCACCACTTCAAGTGCGGATGCTCGTCCAGCGCGCGCAGAAACCTCTGCAACTGCTCCTTGCGGTACTTGAGCAGGCGCGGGTCGTCGCCGCGGATGTACGACATGATACCGCCCTCGGGGAACTTTGGCAGCGTCTCGAGCAGCTCGGGACCGTACGTGTCCGCTAGGTACATGACGAGCTGGCGAAAATCGTTGTAGCGCCGCATGACTGAGTAGCGCACCATCGGCGGCAGCTCGGCGTACGACGCGTCACCGACAACGGGGTTTGCTGCGCTGTCTCGCAGTGTTGCCGTTGCTGATGTTCCTGCTGCTGGCGACACGGTGGACGCCGACAAGCAGCCCGGGTCCATGAAGCTCGGCATGCGCACGCGCGTGTCCAGCACTTCGATGTGGTACTGCCAGCTCGAGCCTTTCTTGGTCGCGCCGGTGATGCGCAGATCGCGGTCCAGGTCCTTCATGCTCTCGCAGGAGAACATGCGCTCGGCGCGCTTGCGCTGGTACGCGTTCGCTCGTGATTCCTGTTGCTGCTGTCGCCCGCACAGAGCGCTGTCCTTGTCGCTGCTGTTGTGGACAGCAGCAGGCGGCGACAACGGCGGCGGCGCAGGCACTTGCGATAACAGCGACGACGTGGTGATAGGCGACACTGCGACTGTGGCAGCAGGCGTCTGCGCGTCGCTCGAAGAGGCGTCCATTACCGAGTCGACGCGCACAGCGGATAGCTTGAACTACTTCTTCTTTTTATTCGATCGCTTGCCGTCTACTGAGAACGATCTGGTGCGAAATATCCTCCTCACGTGGACGGAGCCAGCTTGCTTGTGCTTGTGTCCGTCAACCAATGAGCGTCCGCGCGATCTGCTTACTGAGTGGTGTCGACGCTCGGTAGAAATTACGAGCTGGTGTCTCTTGGGTCGCGCAGGCTCTTTAAAGCAACCGCGAGACTGACCGAGCGCTGCTGCTGTCGCTGCTGCTGCTGGATGCACTGGTCACAGCGCCGCGTTACACACAGCGTCGCGCGTAGTGGTGTCGTCGTCTGAGAGAGGAGGAATCGGGAACTGAGCTGCGTCGTCTTGCGTCGTCTGCCCATTTAAACAGGAAAACAAAAAAAGTGTTCCGACCATGTTTGAGCGAAAACAGATGTGTCTCTTTTCAGCGCGATGATTGGTAAAAACTGAGTTTCCCGACTTTCTGCCGAGAAACATCTTGATAATTTGTTTCAGAACCAGCATGTCTGATTCTTGTGCTTATATGCTGGTACCGGATAGTTCCACACCATCCACAATGCAGTGCCTTATCCGGTTTCTTGCGTACTCCGGCTATCGGCTCAAAGAAACATGGGAGGTTTTCGTGTTGCGTCCATCACTTTATCTCCTTCTCCTCTTTCTATCCTCTTTCAGTCAACTCTCGCGAATGAAGTCGCACTGCGAGTCGCTTGAGGCGCTCGTGCAGCAGATGCGCAGCGCCAAGAGCCCGTCGACGCAGGTGCGTTCGCGCGTGTGTCTCCTACGTGTGCTGTGCACTGTCCGCCAGCAGCGTCTCTCTCTCTCTCGCGGAAACTCTGCGTTCTCCCGCGCTGTGCGTGGGGTGAAAGTGCGTGAAGATCTGACTGTTGCTTTCCTTTTGTGTACCTCTCCCCCTCCCACCTATGCAGACGCTCAAGAGCATTCATGACGTGTACGCGAAGCACCTCGCGCTTGCAGAGCTGAAGCAGGTGTTGATCCACGTACGAGATCTGGACGCAGCGGCGTACCTGGAAGACGTGCTCTGGCCACACGTCGCGCTTGCGACAGCGCCGATTGACGCCAGCAGCAGCAAAACCAGCGACGCAGACCGCCAGCAGCAAAAGGCGTGGGTGCTTTCTGTGATGATGGTCATGAACTTCAAGTGTCGGGAAAGCGCAGAGAGCGCGTGGGGCTTTTTGAACGAGGGCGGCAGCGAGGCTTCGAGTGGTGAAACGCAGTGGGAAGCGTTTGTGGCGACGCTGTTGGCGCTCAAGCACGGCGCGGGCTCAGTCGAATGGAGCGTGCTGGAGAAGAGCTACCTCGTGCAGTTTCTCATCAACTGCTACCAGAGTCTCGAAGTCCCAGTGATCGCAAAGGTAAGTCGTCGATATGGGATGTTCGACGTATTACCTGACTGCTGCTGCTGCTGCGAGAGTACTAATCAAACGCTGTGGTGTGCTCTCCTAAACGACACTACAGACTTTCCTGAAGCTCACGTCGCTGCCGATCTGGAGCGCGCTCTCGGCCACGCAGCGCCAGATTGAGTTCCAGCAGTACCCGAAGCTCGAGCGCCACTGGAAGAACGTCATTGGCTCAGAAGCGGATGAGTCAGCACCAGCGGTTGGCTCCAGTGAAGAACAGCCGGCAAAGCGTCGAAAGACCGCGCCAAAGCAGCAGCAGAAAGCCCAGTCTGGCGCGTCGACGCACGAAAGATCCTTCGTCACGGACTTGATCCGCGAGTTCCTGGAGCTCATCAACGAGCCTGTCAAGACCACGAAAGGCTCCGAGATCGACCGCAAACTGCTCTACACGGCGCTCTTTCTGGCGTTCGTGACTGACTTGCTCAGCCAGCTGCCGACGCGACGTTTCCTGCAGGTCGTGTTGCGTCGTGTGCATTTCCTGATGGCTGTGAGACGATCGCCGTTGGTCGCGCACTGTCTCCAGTGGCGCTCGCAGTTTGACATCACGGCGTTGAAGAAGCAGATCGCGCTCGTGGACGCGTCGATGCGCTTCCCGATCGATTCGCACACGGGCAAGTCCTTCACGGCGAGAGAGCAGCGTGAGTTGGCGTCCAAACACATCCAGACGCTGCAGCAATGGGCTTTCCAAGCATTCCGCAACACGCCCCTGGAGGAGCTCGCGATCATCCCAGTTTCGTCGATTGGCGACCGAGAGAGCTTTACCAGTCATTTGAAGCCACTTGTAGACGCAGAGCGAGCCCAGGTGGAAGTCTTGGCGGTCAAGCTCGGCGTGCTTTCCGGTCTGGACGAAGCGTCAGCATTGTCGAACGAAGAGCTCATCGAGTGCTTTTTGGACGAATACTGCTCGAGGGAGACCCTCGGCGAGTGGACGGAGACGCCGGTTTTCCCCACAGAGCTCGACATTTGGGACGACCTGCTCGAGAGTAAGGACGCGAACAGCGCTGTCTATGGCGCAGACGACGCGAAGCTCTTGCTGCTGCTCCCGATTCGCAAGCTGAACCTCCAGTTTCTGAGCGTGGGTGACTACCTGCAGCGAAACTACGAGCTCTTCCGGTTGGCGGCAGCCGCTGATATTCGCGCCAACCTGGAATCGACGATCAGGCAACTGGACGCAGTGCGGTCCCTCACTTCGCCCACGGCAGAGACCGTCTTTCGCGGATATTCGCAAATGGCGACGCCCTTGAGCTCGCCTTTCAAGATCATGAAGATCGCCAAGCCAGCGCTCGGCAAGACGACCCCTGCTTCAGTGATCGGGCAATTCGACGTTGAACTGGATTCGCGTCACGATTTCAAGGCTTTCGACGCTTTCCAGACCAAGGAGGTGGTTTTCCTCGTCACCCTGCGTGCGACGAACGACGAGGCTGCTGAAGCGATGGGCTTTGCGAAGAATGGTGGACAAGACGCTGACGAAGGGCTCTATTTTCCAGAGCAGTACGGCGTTTTGTACGTTCGTGGTGCCGAAGTGATCGAGGTCGTAGACGGCTACGGAACGGTCCTCACTGAGGAGAACCCGGCTGGGAAAGGACGCAAGCGTACACTGAAAGTGGCGCTGGACGGGGTGCAGTACAAGAACGACCTGGACGAGGGACGTTTGGACGCGTACCAACAGGTGAACATGCTCGTGCGACGCAAGCCGAGAGAGAACAACTTCAAGGCTGTGCTGGACACGGTCCTCGGCGCGTGGGACAGTGCAGAGCGCGAGGAACTGCTTCCGTCGTGGCTTCACGATCTGTTCCTCGGGTACGGCGATCCATCGGCTGCGACGTCCAAGTCGATTTACAAGCAGCGCCAGCAAAAGGAAGTGCGCATCCCGCTTTTGGATCTCGTTGCGGACGCGAACCACGTGCTTGCGACGTGTTTTGAAGGTGGCGAAAAGCTTTTGGTCGACGCCAACGATACCAAGAAGCCGCTGGCTGCGAAAGACGCGGTTGGTCCATTCACGTTCGTTCAAGATCTACAACAAGATGGCGAAGCGGTGGTGGAAGCGCACCGAAAGCTGTCCAAGCATCAAGATGGGGATCATGCCCAAAGTGTCCCTTCTCCGATTCGCTTTACAAAGTCCCAGGTCGCTGCTGTGCGCTCGGGCATGAGTGAAGGACTGACGGTGATTGTCGGACCTCCTGGAACAGGCAAAACCGATGTCGCCGTGCAACTCGTGCTGAATCTCCACCGCACGACTCCGTCCAGCGAGAAGATCCTGATCGTCGCGCACTCGAATCAGGCGCTGAACGACTTTTTCAGCAAGATCCTGTCCCGCAAGCTGATCAACGAAGCCGAGATCGTGCGTCTCGGCCAGGGACACCGCTCGGAGTCCACTTCGGAAGGACAAAGCTCGTCTTTCCATGACGACTTCAGCCGCAACGGCCGCGTGAACTTCCTGCTGCAGCGCCGTCTGGACTTGCTGAAAGAAGTCGAGTTCATGGCAAAGTGGCTCGAAGAGAGAGACCCGAGCCAGTACTCGGGGCTGAGCGGCTCGGCTGGATACTCGTGCGAGAATGCGCTCTTCTTCTACCAGTTCCACGTGCGACCTCTGCTGGATGCGGCGAGAGCCGACACCACCAAATCTGTAGATGACGACGTGCTACTGAAAGCGTACTTTACTTCTCGAAACGGTGCTGCTCCGGAGTCGCGCGAGAAGCTTCTGGAGCTGGTCGCGACCGTCGCCTCGTACTTTGGCGAGCTGCATCGTCTCCAGCCGTTTGAACTGCTGCAAACGCCAAAGCAGCGCGGCGAATTGTACCTGATCCAGCACGCGCGAATTGTCGCGATGACGTGCACGCATGCGGCGCTGAACCAGCGCAAGCTTGTGGACTTGGGGCTGACGTTCAGCAGTCTCGTCATGGAAGAAGCGGGTCAAGTGAGCGAGGTCGACACGCTGATCCCGCTGTTGCTGGCAGCCGCATCTTCGTCACGTTCAACGCGCGAACAGAGTGCAAGTGGGACGCAGTTGAAGCGCGTGGTGCTGATGGGCGACCCGCACCAGCTGCCGCCTGTGGTCAAGTCCCTGGCGCTGAAGAACTACGCCCACTTGGACCAGAGTCTGTTCACTCGCCTGCTTCGTCTCGATGTGCCCCGCATTGTGTTGGACCAACAGGGACGAAGTCGCTCCGCGCTGGCGGACTTGTACCGGTGGAAGTATGCTGCAGCTGCTCACGATGGTGGCCACCAGCAGCTCCGCGACCTGCCTCGTGTCGCTGACGCTTCCGAGTTCCAAGCGCCAAATGCTGGATTCGCGCACGTGGCGCAGCTGATTCACGTTCCGAGTGGACGAGAGCGTCAAGTGCGAGCGTTTTCGTACGAGAACGAAGAGGAGGCGCGGTTTGTCGTGGCGTTGGCCAAGTTCATGCTCGCGATTGGGCACAAGGCAGATACAATCACGATCCTGACGACGTACAACGCCCAGAAGGAGCTGCTCCAGCGGCTTTTGCGTCGCAGCAACGAGATGCCAGCGTTGTCGAAGTCGCTTCAAAAGTGCAAGGTGTCGACTGTCGAGCGTTTCCAGAGCCAGCAGAACGACTTCATCCTGCTTTCCACCGTGCGCAGAGGCTCGTCCGTTGGCCACTTGCGCGACGTGCGACGTGCGTGCACGGCGTTCTCACGCGCGCGTCTGGGTCTGTATGTCTTTGGCGACGAGATCACGCTGCGCAAATCCAAGGAGCTCGAGCCGTTCGTGTCGCGTCTGCTCCAGATCGCGCCGGACCAGTCGACGCAGCTTGCGCTGATCCCGTCCGAGCGCTTTGGCGGAGAGGTCAAGAGAGACGAGGGGGAACAGCCGCAGAAGAGCAAGAAGACGAAGAGCGCTGCCACCAAGAAGAGCGGATCAGAGACCGTCGTCCAATTGAAGAAGACCGACGGAGCGACGCAGTTGGAGGCGATCGTCGCGGACGTGCTCAAGACCGCGAGCAAGTAAGGAGAGAGAACCAGGTGCAGTACCGGTAGTGAGTCGCCTAGTTCTTGTTGGTCGGTTCACAAGCGCCAGTTGAAGTCCTCCTTTCTTTCCTCCTTTCCTTAATGCAACCTCTTGATACTGTTCCCCCTCGTCCTCCAATCCTGCCCAACATCAAAAAGCCATCACCTGGAGGCGAAAGCATCAACTTGAGGCAAAAAAGTCCGTGGTGTGCCCACGTTTGGATGTGCGCTTCGATTTTATGAACGGTGTGATCGAGATCTTTCGAGGTTGTGGAGTAAGTAACCCAGGGAAGTTGCAGCAAGGATCGTTCGAGACAAGGCGTCCTCAGTTGGAGACTTGCTGCCAAGAGAGAAAGAAGCACGATGGCGCAGGACCCGGTGCAGACGCGCAATGTGTGGTTCGTGCTCGTGGACACTGACGGCAGTGCTCTCTCGAGTACTGGCAGCGTGCGGCTGCCGATCGATGACGATGTCTCTGAATCAAGTGGACTCGACCAAGAAGCACATTGTGTTTTTCGATGGATTTGTCACGCCGTTGCACCCGAGCGAGTTGGTCACGTGCACCATCTGGCTCGAGAGCGATCGAGTCAAGCGGCGTCTGGTGGTCGTGTCTTCCATGTCTTCTCGTAGGAAAAGCAATCAAGATGAAGACGACAGGCACAATGTCGAGGACTGACTCAAATGCCACTCAAATATCCGAAGAACGCGTGTCGTTATAATATCAGCATTTTTGATTGACTGGTTTTGTACTTTTGATATTTAGTGCAGGTATTTTTGTGAAAAGTGTGACTCAAGTGCTCATGTGCGATTTCGGAATCCAACTCAATTCAAATGGAGGAATCCATCACTAAGGAGA
>JAASFO010000186.1:0-33102 GCA_023333815.1 Globisporangium recalcitrans
ACTCCTGAGCCAACAACCATAGCTCCATCTCCTTCCTCGACAACTGTTGCTCCAACTCCAGAGCCGACCTCAGACCTACCTACTGTTGTTCCAAACCCTGAGCCTACCACTGTAACTCCTACCCCGGAGCCAACACCAACCACCGTCGCTCCAACTCCAACGACTGTTGCTCCGGTTCCAACCACCGTCGCTCCAACTCCACGACCTACCACGGTCGCACCAACCCCTGCTCCATCCCAGAATCAGACCCCAGCGCCAACCAAGATGTGCGCCACGCCTCGATTCGGATACTGTGGTCGCCACGGCGAAACCCCTCGCTGCTGCCCAACGGGACAAGTCTGCCAGCCTCTTAACAAGTGGTTCTACCAGTGCATGCCAGTGCCAGCCAAGTGCTTGAAGCAGCAAGTCGGCATCTCGTTCGGCGGCGACGACCTGGCTCGCGTGTTCAACGTTCGCGCCTCGGACTGCTGTGAGCGCTGCTCGAAGACGTCCGGGTGCAAGGGGTACACTTTCTTCGACGCGACCAACCGCAGCCAGTCGGTGTGCTACTTGAAGAAGAGCATTTCCAAGACCCACAAGAAGAAGGCCGCCGTCTCTGCTGCGCTGGACACGTCCAACCAGCAGCAACAGCAGCAGCAACAACAACAGTATTACCGTTAGTGTGTTCTCTGAACCGAGCGGCGCTGTACCTCTCCGCAGTGACTACGAGTGAGTAGCACATTAGCGGAACCACTACGAGTTTTGATTTGCGTATGTTTTGGATTCTGCATCCAAGTGTCGTCTGTGTGAGTATCGAGAGTCAAGGTAGCTTTCCCAATAGAATGGATCAATTTCCTCAGATCGTCCCCTACTTTGTTCAACGTGCACTGAAGAGACGCGGTGAAATGCATCTGAACTGCCACTGAGCCATCACATGTCGCCATGGGTATGTTGCGCTCCTTCCAGCGCTTTGGTGGACCTGTAGCGACTCAGGACGCCACCATGCCTCACAGCATAACAATTCGCGCGACTCCACTCACACTCGCTCTCTCTGATCTAATCTGCTGCCACTTGACCGATCTGAGCAGAAATGCCCGAGAATCTGCAGATTCCAGTCGTCGCGACGGTGGAAAGTTCATTCCCATTTCCAGCCTCACGCCAGCAGAGCTTTCCAGAGAGAGTCGCAAACTCAAGGCGAAGAGCCTACTTTCTTCTGAACATTTTTGTCGCACAAACGATAGAAAAGTTTTGCTGTTGGTGTCAGCCTCAAAGGCGTGCACTGAGGCTATCCCAGAAATGTTGGTTCGCATGCTTTTTTCTTCAATGCACGCATGGGAATCCACCAAATGAGCTCGACCTTCCATCCTCCAATTTTGCTTTGAAGCGTGGATTTGCCGAGTGGTTCCCATTCTTCAATTCTACTTCGAGCTCACACTCGGAGTCCTTCACCCACTACCAGGCTTCTTCGCTTCGCTCCTAGTCACACTTCGAGTGTTGAGCTCTAGCGCAAGAGTCATGGTCTCACTCACATCGATCCTGGGCTCCTCCACGGTTGCGCTCGCCCTCGCTGGCAGCACTGTGCAAGGCGCTCCGCTCGAAGCGAACCCTGTCACGCGGACTGAGGACGTCGGCAAGCTCAACCACTACAACCCGGTGTTTGGCGCCTGGGTCCCCGACAAAGCCGTCGCGTATGTCGTCCCCGTGGTGAACATTCCTCTGCCAAAGTCGGATGGCGAGCCGCTTGCGAAGATCGAAGCCCCGGACGCTGGCCATCGAAGCCTCGAAGCCCCAAGCGCAAGCACGGACATGGATCGTCTGGAGGGGTATTTCAAGACGCCAATGGAGCGCAACTTTGAGACGCTCTCATCGCCCCAGTACCTGAAGGCGAGCTTCGACCCCATCCCTTGGCCGAGCAGCTACTGGCCGATCTACGCCGACGGCATCAACTACCGCTGGAGCAGCCCGGACGAGCTCAGCCCTGCCGAGAAGTACGCGACTGCGTTTGGTCTCGACGTCAAGTCGTTCACGGACTCTGTATCGCGGAGCACGGGCATCCTCTCGCAGAGCTACCGCAAGCAATGCGCCAAGCACGAAGACTGTGTGGACCAGGACGACGGCAGCACCTGCGGTATCCGCCACGGAGAGTCGAGCGGCTACTGCATCCCAAGCTGGTTCGGGATCTGCCACGCGTGGGCTCCAGCTGCGATCCTCGAGAAGGAGCCCAAGTGCGCCGTCAAGAAAGGCTCCACGACGTTCAAGGTCATGGACATCAAGGCGCTGCTGACCCAAGTCTACGACGGTGCGAACGCTGATGTCGTGTTCACTGGTGCACGCTTCAACGGTCCAGACTGGCCAGAGGACAAGGACGAATATGGTCGCTTCACCAGCCCTGCGCGCAGAGACATCGGTGCAGGCTTCTTTCACATCGCGATCGCCAATATCCTGGGCAGGTTCAAGAAGTCATTCGTGGTAGACGTCACTGCCGGCGCCGAGGTCTGGAACCAACCCGTGCGCGGTTATGAAGTGCTGGAAGTCAAGGGGTACTCCCGTGCCGAGGCTGCGCAAACCTTCTTTGACACGAATAAGTACCCTTTCAACAAGCAGGCCACAAAGCTCATGTACGTGCGCATGGCGTTGAGCTGGATGAATGAAGCAACCGAAGACGGGCCGCTTATCCAGGGCGGTCATGCGGACTGGTACACCAACTCGCGTGAGTACACTTACCTTCTCGAGTTGAACGGCCAGGGTCAGATCATTGGCGGTGAGTGGGTGCGAGAGTCGCGATCGGACCACCCAGACTTCCTCTGGTTCCTAGAGCAGCGTCCCGACCTCTCCACAGTCACGAGCATCGGGCTGAGCTACAAGAACGTGCTGGACCTACTTGACGCCTCGGTCAAGTGTGTCAATCTAGACCAAAGTCCAGCACCGTCGCCAAGTCCAAATCCAAGTCCAAGTCCAAGCCCAAGCCCAGCTCCGACCTCAGCGACTCCTACCCCAGTTCCGACCTCGTCAAGCTGTGCTCCAAGCGGGACCCAGTGCGGTAGCGATGCCCAAGGTGTGCAGTGCTGCGCTTCATCGGGCGACTACTGCCAGCCGTGGAACCCGTGGTTCTACCAGTGCCGTCCGGCGCCTCAGCAATGCGGCGAGCAGCAAGTGGGAGTCGACTTCTACGGCGACGACCTGGGAGCTCCGGTCTACGAGGTTCTGCCGGAGCAGTGCTGTGCGAAATGCGCCGAGACCCCTGGCTGCAAGGCGTACACGTTCGTCAACTTCAACAGCGACGGCAGGTCGGCGTGCTACCTCAAGCAAGGCGCGGGCGACAAGCGCAGAGTGGTGGGGGCTGTGTCGGCCAAAGTGAAGAACCCTTTGCCTGCGACTCCGCCTCCGCCACCGGCGACATGCTCGACCCCTGAAGGCGGCAACTGCGGCAGCGCCAGCGGCTCGCAGTGCTGTCCGTCGGGGTCCTACTGCCAGCCCTGGAACGTCTGGTACTACCAGTGCGTCGCGAAGCCCGCGAAGTGCTCGCAGCAGTTCACGGACGTCGACTTCTACGGCAACGACCTGAGTGTCGCGTACCGCCTCTCGCCCGCCGAGTGCTGCGCCAAGTGCGCGCAGACGTCTGGCTGCAAGGCGTACACGTTTGTGAACGACAACCCCGGCGCGACGGCGTGCTACCTCAAGAGCAGCACGAGCGGCAAGCGCGCGACAACCGGCGCGGTCTCGGGCGTCCTCAACTAGGTCCCAGCCCTAGTCGATCACCAACCTCCAGGAGCTAAGATCGCTAGGCAAATTGGAGATGGAGAACTGCAGAGAAACCGCAAAGGAGGCTCTTTGAACCCAAGCAGTTGGTCATGCACTGTAGAACCCTCTTCCATGTCCCTTTGCAATGTCAACTGAATCGCTGCACTCTGCCTGACGCTTGCGTCGAGTTAGTTTGGAGTCTGCTGCAACGCTGTCCATCCTATCGCTCGGAGCCCTTCGCGCTGCTCAGAATCCATAGACTACAGTGCGCCGAGCCTGCCTAAACCCATCTCTTGCCAGAGTTACTTTCCATAATCCTCGAAGAGCTCAGTTTGCCCAGAACGTCTTGGAACCTCCTATAGATCTGGTCTCGCTGTCAGGAGGGAGGGAGGGAGGAGCTACCGAAGTGTGAGTCCAGTCGCCAACAGCCAACGTGCAGTGCTGCCGCCCACCAACCGACTGAGCTTTGTAGCCATGTTGCCCACAAAATTGTGTGGCCAGAGGTGTTCTGATCTGCTGTGCTGGTGCTGCTGGTCTCTTCTGCTCTGACGAAACCAGCTAACAGAACGAGTGAATGACCGACTGAACTCTTGGCGCTGTCGTCCGTCCTTCAAGCGCCACTGGCCTTATTAGCAACTTCTCACCATCAAGACAACAGGCACATACCCAGCTCTTCCTTCCTTCTAGGGTCCCATCAGCGAACGCAACGTGGCGAAATAGCGCGACACCAGGAAGACCTGTGTACCTTCACATGGCCACGAATAGCAGCACCCAGGCTTCTCAAGGACCCTAGATGCTATTTATTGGCAACTCCATGGGCTTGAAGCAATCACCTGTGAAGACTGAAGGATGGAATGAATGGCAAAAGCATGCTTGCGCTGTTTAGTTATCATACTACGTTTCAGTCTAGTTACAGTTTAAATATTTACACACGTACTGAAAGAAAGAGCTATCAAGAGAAAAGGGAAATGCAAGGATATGGGGGGAGCCAAGCCCCATGCAAAATCGCTATAGCAGCTGCTGCGAGGAGCTCACAGCTCAGGAGGTGAGCGAGGCGATCGACGGCAGCAGCGGGTTGTTGCTGCTGCTCGGTGGCTCTTGGTGTCCAGGAACGAGATGAGCGAGCGCTGCTGGTAGCCTCCCGGCGCGAAGCCCTGGCGGAACTCGGTCTCTCGCGGCGAGATGCGCGAGATGCGCTGGAAACCCGAGATGACGTCGTCGATGGACCCGGACTCCGAGTCGTTGCTGCTGTAGTCGGACTCGCCGCCCTCGTTCGCGGCGTAGCTGCTGCCCTGCGACGACGGGTTCACGAGGAAGTCGATGCTGAGCTTCGTGGCGGAGCGCGGCGTGGTCATCAGCAGGTGGTTGCTCACTTCCGTCGGCGAGCCGGCGTACGCTGATCGCATGCGCTGGTGCTTGAGCGCCTCCGAGATCTCTTCGGTCAGCGGCGAGAAGAGCGGGAGCTTCGAGTGCGACTTGCAGCGGCCCTTGACCTGCGAGAACTTTTCGCAGTCTGGCACGGTGCAGCGGCGTCCGCCGCCGTGCGAGATGCAGTAGCCTTTGCTCTGCGCGAGCTTGGAGCAGTCGTCGTGCTGGCAGCGACGACCACCGCCGTGCGCAATGCACAGACCGCGGCTCTGCGCGAGCTTGTTACACGTCGGGTCGCGGCACCGCGAGCCGCCGCCGTGGGCTTTGCAGAGACCTCGCGTCTGTGCGAACTTGTCACACTCGGGGAACTGGCAGCGCGCGCGGTTGTTATTGCGGCGAGCTGTGGTCATCATATTGGCTGCCGCTATTGTGTCTGGGTATTCGCCGTGCAAGGTAAATCGTTGAGTGACGAGAGTGGAGGACGGGCTCGAACGCGAGGCACTTGATAACATTCGCTCCGTCGGCGACATTTGAGGAGGAAGCAGGAGGCAGAGAAGGGGGGTTCAGGGCTCTGCTGTGTGTGCTGCCTGTTTGCAGCGCTTTCGGCTCAGTGCGTATAGTGCGTACCGTAGGCAGCTTCTCTGAGAACCAGCTGAACCAAACGACAGTGTGGTTGTGCAGGTGGCACGACCAGGGACGGGCTTGCTGGGAGAACCAATTGCCGTAAAATGTGACCAGCAAAGAGCTCCAGAAAAAGAGGAGAAGCTCGCGGAAAAGAGAAGAAAGAGCAGGCAAGCGCTGGCAAAATGAGACCAGACAAGGGCTCGTCTATGCGCGCACGCCATCGAGGAGCTCGATTCACCCATCTGGGGAGCTCTTCTGTTCAGCGCGTCGCATGGCCACATCTCCCCTCTGGCGCTCTCGCTCGCTCGATTAGGGCTGCCGTGGAGAATGCATGCATGAGCGAATTGCCACATGACTAATATTGGGACTGGACTGGGCTTGGGCGATTAACAGTGCAAAGAGCGAGGTGAGGTGGTGGTGGTGGGGTTCCAGGTTTGACTGGAGCACAAAGCTCAATGTGGACACCAGCAATGAATAGAACCTTTGAACTTATAATCGGTTTCTAGGACGTTTTGACAGTGAACGTCGTTTTTTGCAGTTTGTAATCTAATAATGATTGCATCGCAGGGTTTCTAGATGTCGCGGAGATTCAAAAGCGCCAAGTGGCCGCCTGACTCATAGAGACCAGAATGGATTTTTGCGTTGCGTTGAGAAGGAGCGAGCGAGACTGGTTTCTCTTCCTTTATTTCGAGTCTTTCGCCTCAAAGAGCCCACTGGTTCCTGTCCGTTCTGTCCGTTCAGAGTACCTCGCTTCAGTCCTGAAAATGAGTTCAGCACTGAGTTGGAAGCCGGAGCAGTCATGGATCAAGCCCTTGTTAAAGTAGAAAAATGCATTTTGCAGCTATTCTCTACTGCTGCACATCCTCGATAATCTACATAACCCTCTATACGACGCAAAAAGCATCACGAAGCGAACATAGTTGATACGAAAGGTGGAGGGATCGAACTGGTCAACGAAAAAAGAATGCCAATAGAGCTGACCAAGACGTCCACTCTCTTGATCGCGCTCGTCTGACTTTCCACGACAGCCTGCCATTTGTCCCGCGCGAGCGCAAGAACGCGACTCCCGCTCGCTGCATTGCTGCGTCTTAGACGCCCTCGCCGGCGAATAAGCTCCGCAGGCAGACGCTCCACATTTCGTCAGACCCCACTCGCAGCTGCTGGCTTTACGCGAAAAAGGTCGGTCCTAACGCAGCCCCGTGTCTTTGTGTCTCTCGTGCAGGTCAATAACTCGTTTGGCTTTGACCTTTTTCGCATCTATTTGGGTGCCCTGACCTTCCTTTTGAATGTGTGAGACCAGTGCGCACAACACCACCTACTGAACTGCTGGGCAAACTCGATGGAGGCTGCCCACCCAGACGGCGGTGATGCGGTTCACCCATCTGGATCCTCTCGAGCCATCTGGGAGAAACCCAGGTCCAGCTTCACCAACAAGGTTGAAGCTTTACAAGAGACGCAAGCAGAGCCATCGTTCGTGATGTGGATTGGTTAGTGTAAGGATCTGTGTTGTTAGAAGAAGCTCTGGGCTCTGGCTCAGACCAAGTCCTTTGGTTCGTTTGTGTGGGACTGCAAGCAGCAAACACGCTGTGAAACATCAGCAGCATTCAAAATCCACAGTCTGTCTGGTAGAACGGAGAGACCGGATCTCAACATCGTTGCGCCTGTAGACCTGAGCGAGGTCTTGCAAGCTCTATGATGCTGAAGCGGTGTCACGGTCCTATGATTCAATCCGCGCCGTCAGCTGGTTGCAAGAAGCATCTCCAGAATCCTGGGTTGCTGTGATGAGAGGCGATGGGGGTCATCATCGCTAGACCACATGGCAATGCGCGTGTTTGGACTGAACGTCGTAAAGGATCTCGATGAGCGAATGAACACACTCGCTAGTATGCCACTGCATCTCTGGACCGGATGTGTTAAGCCGGAGCTCTTCAGATGCTTAGTGAGAGCTCTTGGGCTTTGCATTTTGCAGTCGCAGCTGGGTGCCTCTCCTTCTCTTCTTTCGTTCCTCACCAGACGGAGACGAAGAGAGAGTGAGAAAAGAGGAAACGTTGGTAACAGGGCAGCAACACCATCGCAACACCATCGGAGCATTTGCAATCCGATTGCCCAGAAAGAGCGAGGAGAGTTTTGGGCTGGAGGCTCTGGGTTGCAAGCTCTCATCTTTCCGGCGTGAAAGGGCTGAGTCAAGTCTGTCGAATACAATGTAGCTGAAGGGACATTGGCATTCTGATGTTTGCACGTGGCACTCAGGGAACGAGGGGATGGCTGAGTGGAGAGAGAGAGAGAGCGTGTTTTGCCTCAAGCACCAGACTCCGAGTACCGTGCGAACGCAACGAACGAAACGAGCTGGTTCTCGTCTGAGACCTCTCCTGGCTCCTCTCCTCCCGCTCACCAAATGTGGCGCTCTGGTTTATGCCACAGAGCAAACACCTGCTATAGAAAGGGTTTTCAGCATGGACTCTAATATCAAGACTGCAGTAAAATGTGGTTTAAAGAGGTATGTGCTGATCTCCTCCCTCAGTTTGGGTGTCGTCCCTGTGTCCTGTCTATTTCAATTCCATTTCATCGCGCTTTGAAATGAAATCGTTTGTCGCTTTCGTCACGCAACCTCAGCCTGTCGTTGACAGCTGTCCCCTGAACCAGCAGCAGGCAAACCGAATGGCTCTGATCCTCATCTTGAGCATCAACAGCGCTGGTTGTATTTATTACCAGTAGGCGGGTCGTAACCAGTGTTCCCTCTTGGGCGAAGGCGTGTCCTCACTCCGTACATGTTGCCATGGGCTGAGAGAGGAGCTCCAAGTACAATATTATGGAGCAGTACAAGTGACAGTGGCTGTCTGTATGAAGGTAGGTCGGCTGGAAGGCGTTGTCGATTGCTCAGGAGAGTGGGAAATCGCGAGTTCTGACTCTCCACTGACTCACACGGAAAAGTGACACAAATGTTCACCATTGCACTCGCCGCAACAGCGAGGCGAGACCTCTGCGAGCCAACGATGGCTCGTGCCTCCACGCCGCCCACATCCACCACCACAGGACAGTCGTGAATGCCACTCTACAGGATGCACAGGATGTTTCTGCCTCGGGCTGGATCGTCCACTTGACTTGCGTTCACTATGCGCAGCTCCCTTTGCTTCACTTCGTCACCGCCTTTGTCTTGACATTCGGAGGGCTCTTCTGACTTTTGCAGAGGCAAGAGGTGAACCAGGACAGCACACAGTGCCTCTGGTATTCCTGTGAACCAGCGCTCCCACATGCGATCTTTGGATTTGCTCTTTGCGGTGACACAGTCTCTCCATGTGGCGGATGGACCCTCCTTGCGGCGGGCGGCGCTCTCGAAGCCCAAAGCGCTCCGGCTTCCTACGAACGTACTTGAGTGGTGGTGATGGCATGAGGTTCAGTAACATGCGGAGCTCTTCGACTGAGAAGCCACTCGGCTGATCAACTTCAGAACTGCAATTGAGATCCGGATCATTGAGGCAGACAAGCACAGATCTCGCTCGCTTCAGATCCTAACCAAATGGTATCTATCCACCTGAAGCCATCGTCACATGCTCTTGGAGCGCTGGAGCTACCAAAGCGGATTCATTATAGGGCGAGTCCACTCTTTCTTTAGCGAGGTGTCTACAGCGAAGTGCTTGAAAAGCAGCACACCGAGTGGACACTTTCGAGCTCTTCGGTTTTCAGTGTGTCACGCCATGTTTGTAGCTTTCCATGGAGAACACGACACGCAAGACTGGATGCGACTGACCCCAACCCAAAGCCAATCTCTCACACTCCACTGCAACCAGGTGGCTTCCTCACAGGTTCAGCTAACGACAAAACTTGAGGGGGCTCTTGTGCAATCTCTGCGATGCAAAGCCACGGAACAGGTGGTGCTTGTGGTGATGGTGATCGGCTCGGAAGAATCCAAGAAATCCATGGCTCTGCGATGGTGAGAAGCGCGTGCTGGTTGCTGTTTGGAGACAACCAGAGTTCACACATAGCTACCATCCGGTCCATCCATATGAACGACTGGCACGGGAGAGAGAGAGAGGAAGAAAGTATAATCATCGAGATGCTCTGACAGGCAACTCGAAGAAGAACACGCTGAAATATCTCGTTCACGCATCCGATTGCGCGCGCCGAAGGAGTTATGTGAAGAACGCTTTCGAACGGACCCAACCACCACCACCATATGGAAGGATCTTCAAATCTCGTCGCGTTTGTCTCCAGCGTCTTCAATGAAATATCTTCACGCCCTATTGCCCTCCTCCAGCTTCAACGTGTCGCTCAACCTTCGAAAGGATTGAACGCGGCGAGTCTGTCGACACCGACTGAAGAGAGATCTTAGCGCTTGGACGTCTCCGTCAATCCACAAGCAGCAGCTCGGCACCTGGGGAGGTTTTCATCAATTGTCGTGGGCTTCTGGCTCCGAACCTTGAGGTTTGTACTGAAAAATGCTAGTGCAAGCGTTCTTCAGAACCCTGCGGATCTTTCTTTGGAGGTGGCCATTGGTATCTTTCTTTCTTGGCGCTTTTCTCTCTCTCTCATGCTCGCTTAGAATAACTTGCCATGCGCTGGTGCTTCTGGTCACAAGTGCCATCGTAAATATAGCAGACAGCCTTGGTCGACGACAGGAATACCCCACCAGCGCCATTGTGAGCTCGAGTTGAGGCGAAATGCGCTGCTTCTGGCTTGGGCTATGCGGTGGCTATTTTCTCCTGACTGAATGGATTTATTTCTGGTGACGCTTTGCTTATAGCTCTTGCGAGAGAGAGACAGGCTTCAACCGGAGAGAGAGAGAGCACATGGACGGCGCTCTCACGCTGCTCTCCATTCGGTAAACCGCATGCTGCCTCGTTCAGCCCTCGCTTCAATCGCTCTCAGTCTCCACTGCGTTGGCTTCGCTTGGCTTGTTCGTCTTGAGGAACTATGGAGCTCTATGTCACAGGCAACGCATCGTCTTCTTCGTCGTCGTCGTCTTCGAGCGATAGCTCTACCTCTAGCAGCAGCAGCAGTGTCACCTCCAGCACCAGCCACAACAACAACCTCCGAGACCTCGACGAGCTCCTCATGGGCGGCAACGACCTCGACGCGCTCCCGTTCGAGTTTGGCTGCGACTTTGGCGCCGCGTTCGAAGACAAGTACCTCGTACCGCCACTCAGCACCCGCACGGCAATGAGCCACGAGTCTGGATTCGACATCTTGCCGCCACTGTCCGCATCGCTCTTGTCCCCGTCGATGGGTTTCCAGCTCAGCGCGCTGTCGCCGTCGCTGTTCCTGCACTGCGAGCAAGATCGCATCAAGCCAACCACGTCAGCAGCGAATCGAAGCACCAGCGGACACCACAAGCTCAAGCGCAAGCGTGATACTGCATTCCCCATTGAAGCGCCGCTCTTACCTTTGTCTTCCAGCTCTTCAAGGTCTGTGAGAGACCAGGTTTTTCGCTGCCTTCTCTTCCAGCGGTCGTCGAAGACGCCAAGGACGACGAGCCCAGCTCTAGCTCTTCTTCCTCTTCAGCCAAGTCGACCCACATTGGTCGATGGACCAAGAAGGAGCACGAGCTCTTCCTCGAAGGTCTCCAGCTTTACGGCAAGTCATGGAAGAAGATCTCGAGCCTCGTGATCACGCGCACGCTGGAGCAAATCCGCACGCACGCGCAAAAGTATCTCCAAAAGCAAACCAAGAGCGCGCAGAAAGCCGCTGCTGCTGCGGCCGACGCTGCTTCAGGTGCTACTGGTGGCAGCGCTGGCACGGTTGAGAAGCAGTCGTCGTCGCAGCGTTTCGGACAGCACTTTGGCGATCACATGGATGCATGGGGAAAGGCAACGGGCTCATGCAGATCGGTTTTCCAGATCTCCTGCCAGCACCTTCATCTTCGTCTTCTTCTCGGTCCACCTCGCCATACATTTTGCCTGCGATAGTCAAGAAAGAGTCCGGCATGTGCAAGCTCGACCAGTTGTTGCAAGACGAACCGCACTACCTGTCGTCCGCGTCGTTGTCTATGGACAGTGGTTACACATACCAGAGTCCCATGGGAACCGGCGAAGAGATCCTGCAGCACCCAATGTACGCGCAATGGTCGAGAGCTGACCCGCTCGACACGACAGTGCCAGCAGCATCGTCATTGTCGCAGTCTTCTTCAACCGCAGGATCGTGCTTGCCAACGAAGCGCCGACGACTTGAGCACCTCATGCCTGCGCACTCGAGTCAACTAGTGAACCCCATGGAAGCCATGACGTCGGCTGGCTCTGAAGCTCAGCACGCGAGCATCTTCGGGCTTGGGTCTCCTCACATGGGTAACAGCGTCTTTGACTCCTTGGACTTCAACCAAAACCACCACCAGCAGCTCAGCTCGTACGCGCCAGCGACCACCCAGTTTGTCGACAGCGGCGATTACAGCAGCTCCGCGAACAGCTACGGCAACTGGCAGCTCCCTTAGACTTGTGTGCCCGTTCTCTTCTTCAACACCCCTCTTTCAGTATAAACTATTTACCAGTGTGATGGATCCTCGTCATACCATCACCAACATCCCCACCATCGCCACCGTGATGCCTCGCAGCCTTCAGCACTTGATCTTAAGCTTGAGTCTGAGCTTGCTTGTTTGTGACAGCGGTGCCCGTGCTTCCTTGCTTGGCTTCTTTCAGAAACTGTTGCAGCGCATTCAGACGGTCGTCGATGTCACTGAACGAGTCAGCTGTTGTACCAGCCAGAAGCGCAGACGCGTGCGCTGTTGATGCTGAGAGTTTCCCAGTCGCTCTTTTCTCCATCCCGGCAGTAAAGCGCTTTGTTTGCACAGGAGGTGGTGGAGGTGGAGCCATCGCCTGCCGCTGACGCTGACCAAACCGAGGATGTGTGGGTGGCAGAACCTTTGCCACATGCTGCTGTGAAGCTCTCTCTCCTAAACTCCTTCTCTGCGCACCGCTGGCTGTGGCAGCAGGTGACGGAGATCGTCCGCGGTTGTTACTTGCACGCACAGCAGCAACGGTGGGACGCGGCAATAGCGCTCTGAACCGCGGAGTAGAATTCTGGAAAGAGTCTGGGTCTTGAACGCGCTTCGGCGACGACAACCGCTCGGCGACTGCGCGTTGATGTTCAGCTGAGAGCCGAGTGCGCGATCGCCCACGGCGACTCGATCGGTTCGAGTCGCTTGACGCTGCTGAAGAGTACCCACCGCCAGCGGAGCTATCGGAAGTATAGCCTCCGCCAGTGTTGGAGCCACGACGAGACCGTCCATGGGTGTTTGGTCCAGCGCTGTTGTGTGGAGACTGAGAACGCGCCATTCGGAGCTTGCGCTGCTTCTCCTGCTGGTATGCCGTTGGATCAAAGCGGCGGAACGGGCGTTGGTTCTGCTGTTGTTGCCTGCGGCTAGACGCGCCGTCGCCGTCTGTGGTATGGCCGTCTTCATCATCATCGGACTCTCCATACAAATGCGGTGGCTGTCTGAAATGGATCGGCACTGCGCTTCGCTGTCTCGTAGTTGACTGCAATGGCGCTGCTAAAGACGGAGGTGTCGTTCGGGAACTAGTCATCGCTGCTGCTCGCCCTGCTCTCGCTTGAAGCGGTCTGGCTGAAGAAGAAGAAGCCTGGTTCATGCCCGCTTTTGCTCTCGCGATCGCAAGTTGGCGCAGCAATTCTCGGTTCTTGAGCTGCGTTTCGTCAAACTGAGCCTTCATGAGCTTGAGTTGGTTCAGCGTCTCTTGCACAATCGTGCTGCTGTCATTCTGCCCGCGGAAAACAAAGATTGATAGGTATTATCCAGCTACGCGCAGACCAAGTGCGATTTGTGATATTTGTACTTGGAATCGTTACCATTTTTCGTCGTGACTCGCTTCGCTCTTGCTCCAGTTGCTTATGAAGAGTTCGTATTGTGTCGATTCCGGTGTCATTGTTGTGGCTGTGTGCGTCGTTCGCCTGCGCGAGGCGGAGCTGCCTGCAAGAATCATCGAAAGCAGGTGAGTGCATCGTTGGTAGATATTTGCTATCTCTTGTGCTAATAGAAATGCACTCGAGGTATCAGCGCAGCACCTACCTGACTTCTGCCTTCAGCTTTGAGATCTCTGCGGACGATTCTCCGCGCAGCTGCTGGTAAATGCCGATGAGCTCTTTGTTCTCTTTCAGCGTCGCCTATACAAGAAGCGCGCATAGAACCACGCGCACATCAACACACAAGTCGCCAGGCATCGTATAAGACTCAGTGCCATCAGTACCTTTAATTCGCGCTGCAAATCGATTGGGGACTCGGATCCATCGATCTGCTGGTTGGTGCAGTCGACATTTTCAGTTGGAGCGCCGAATTGCTGCTTCAGTGTGCTCTTCAAGCACCGGTTCTCTTCTTTGAGCGATTCCAGCTCTTCGTGGACCTGTTGAGCTCTCCAGTCCCCTTTCGATGCGGAGAGCGCCTGAAGCAAGAGATGAAAAGACAAACGAGCACTGGCAAGTTGAGTTAATCAAGCCACCACTGGAGACTCGTCATTTAGAGGTATTTCGCACCTGTCGTAGTCGCCGAACCGTGCGCTGTAGGATCTCGGGTGTTGGTGTTTGCACGAGACTGAGCGGCAGCGGGTAGTGCACGCGGTCAAACTCGACGGCGTACGTCAGGATCAAGTAGCGCTTGTTGGCTGTTGACGCGGCAGCGGCACTCGGAAAGCTGCAGTAGCAAATGCATGTAAACGCGTATCGTCAGTGCAATATCGTGCGACATACACACTCGTGCTCAGCATGTATGGCCACCTGTCAAACGCATCATTGGGTTTCTGCGGAAAGGACGGTTTGCCCATTTTGCGCTTCCGATAGAGCTCCTATATGTGTGTTCAGATATCAGTCAGTTAATGCGCTGCCCCAGAATGTATGCCGCAACTGCGCATGTACGCACCAAATCACTGGTCGTGAGCAAGTCGATGAACACGGCGTCGCTGCGCTGGCAGATCGCTGAGAGCAGCATGTTGACAAAGATCGGGAAGCGCTTGAAATTGCCCGTCTTTCGCGTCAGCTCCTCGATATCTATACAACACCACACACACGATCAGCCCAGTCGATCGCTGCACGCCCTATCCACAAACCCGCGAATCCCCCATGGCGCGACGAAGAGGCACGCACATGCAGACGGGAAGCTGCCGGTCCAGCACGTCCATTCGTGGGCAGCTGCTGGACGCGGAGACGACGGCAACGCTGACGAGGACGCTGCGGTTGCGGACGCCGCCTGTGCGCTTGTGAGCGGATCGTCGACCTCCACCTGCACATGCAGCTGCTGCTGGGCGACGCTCACGGTGGCGACGTAGGCCACGCCGTGGAACTCGAGGCGGCTGGACACCTCCAAGTCCTCCATCATCTCTCTCTTGTCTTTCCTTGCGTTTGTGTTGCCGCTTTGTGGCGATTCAGAAGGCAATTCAAAATGAAGAGAAACTGTGGCGCACCGACCTGCTTCAAATATGCTTTGTGAGCTTTTGGTTGTGTTTTGTGGCTTAGTGTGACCTTTCTATTAATGGGAGCTGTTATGCAAGGCGGAGAGGCGACATGTCCCTTGAACAACGTGCTGTCAAATTCGGGATGCGCCAATGGTACAGTGTACCAGTTTCCAAATGGATCTTGAAGAGACGCGAAGGATTGCTGTATCCATTGTGAAAGCGCAATCGCACCATGAATAAAAGTGGCGACGAGCAAATGGAGGAGAGCGCGAGAGCACCCGTGTCCCCAAACAAAGTCGCCCGCACGAGTGCTCATGCAGCTGGAAGGAGCGCAATCGAGCCGCATGGTCCTGAATCCGTCCGTCAGAGTCTTGGTTGGCTGGGTCAGCGCCTCTGCTGATCATTTTTGCTCGAAATGCAAACTGGATGGGTTGATTCTATACTTTTTTTCAAATGCTCCGAGAGGTTATTGCAGTACTTCTCTGCATGTTTGTGTGTGATCTTGGTGTGCTGGTCATCAATCTACTGATAGGCTTTTGTGATTTTTACAAGGGTCATGACGAGCGCTTTTTTCTTCTTTTACTAAGACAGAATCCTATCATTCATGATAAACGGATACTTTGCAATATAAAGGGTAAGATGTCGAAAGGACACCCACTTTCTGTGTTCTTGCTGCCATACTCCACTCCTCATCGTGCTTCTCTATTTATAGACGAACGCCATCAGCATCTGCCATCTGCGTCGCTCTTCTCGAAGGCGCAATTAGAAATAACGGACGGACGCGCAGAGAGGAGGAGGAGAGGGAGTGCCCCAAGCGCTCGCTCTCAGTCCCCATCTCCAGACGCACAGGCAGACAGAGAGACTCACGCTTACACTCGCTTTCTCTCTCCCTATGCGCGCCGCTGGCGATGAGACCGCGTCGCTCGCCGATCAGCGGTCGAATGGCAACAACCCCAGCTCAAGCTCCAGTCCCGCACAGATGCTCTCGGCGCTTGTCACGGGTCCACCAGAGTACGCCGCCGTGTACTTTTACAAGTCGAACCCGACGCAGCGCGCACTGTACCTGCTCGCGAGCGCCGCGACGTTCGGTGCGCTGCCTGTCGTGACCATGTGGCTACCGCAGTGGTACACGCGGCTCACCAAGCAGCAGGTCGCGAGCGCCGACGAAGCGGACTTTGTGCTCGTGCGCGCAGGCGCGAGCGAGTTAGGTGCCGATTGGGACGAGTGTGCGCTTTCACCTGGTATTAGCAGCAGCAGCAGCAAATGGTTTGAGTACCGCAAGAACCGCCACTTCTACGACGCCAAGAAGCAGCAGTTCACCAAGCTCAAGTGCGAGCTACAGGAGAAATTCAGTGAGGTGGACAAGCGCGCAAAAACGGGTTTGACGAGCGGCAGGACCGAGGAGCTCAGCGACATCTACGGGCTCAACGAGATCGACATGGCGCCGATGCCGTGGCAGCACGTGCTGCTGCGCAAGGTTCTGCATCCGTTCTATTTGTTCCAGGTCGCCAGCGCGCTCATCTGGCTCAGCGAGAAGTACACGACGTACGCGCTCATCATCGTGGCCATGTCGGCGCTCTCGATCGCCTGGGAGGTGTTCTCGCAGGTCAAGAACGACAAGAAGCTGCACGATCTGGTCAAGGTCGACGCGAGCATCCGGGTGGTGCGCGACCAGCACGTGTCCTCGGTCGCGGTCTCAAGACTCGTGGTTGGGGACGTTGTGATCGTAGAGGAAGGGCTCGTGCCGGCGGACATCGTCATGATCGCTGGGGAGTGCACAGTGGACGAGTCGACGCTGACTGGCGAAGCGATCCCGATCGCGAAGCAGCATATCCACCCTCCATCGACCTCAGCAAAGCCGAATGCAATTGGCGCTGCTGGTAACGACATCACGATCAACGCCAGTATCAAGACCAAATCCAAGGAGTGCGTGCTGTTCGCCGGCTCGACGGTGCTGGCAGTGAAGGCTGACAACTCGAGCCGCGGCGTCGTGCTCGCGACGGGCTTCTCCACCTCGAAGGGCGAGCTCTTCCGCTCGATTCTGTACCCCAAGCCGATCAACTTTCGCATCGAGCGCGACAGCTACATCTTCCTCTGCGCGCTCTCGTTCGTGGCGCTGCTGGCGTTCATCAAGCGCCTCGTGCAGGCGTCCAAGACCAACATCTCGACAGGTGACGCGATCGTGTCGTCTCTGGATCTCGTGACGATCGCAGTGCCGCCCGCGCTGCCGCTCATCCTGACGATCGGCGTGGGCTTTGCGCTCACGCGCCTCGAGGCAGCGGGCATTTTCTGCATCAATTCGCAGCGCATCAACTTGGCTGGCCACGTGGACTGCTTCTGCTTTGACAAGACGGGCACGCTGTCGTGCGACCACCTGGACTTCCAGGGCGTCGACGAGTGCTCGACCACGTCCGCGTCGTTCCTGGGACTGCAGAGCGAAGTGGACGTGCTCTCGATCACGTCGATCGTCGGGCTCGCGACCTGCCACGGGCTCAATGAGCGCAGCGGCAACATCACGGGCTACGCGCTCGAGCGCGACATGTTCCGCGCCACGGGCTACTCGATCGAGATGAACGTGCACAAGAAGAACACGCCGAACGCGCCGTTCTCGGTGCTCATCTCGTCGCCGATCGGGAAGACGCTCGGCGTCGTCAGGCGCTTCCTCTTTGACGCGTCGCTGCAGCGCTCGTCCGTGCTGATCGAGGACTTTGAGACCGGCCAGCGCGTCGTGTACACCAAGGGATCCCCTGAAGCCATGCTCTCGATCTGCAATCCCGCGACGCTCCCAGCCAACTACATGGAGAAAGTGCGCACGTACTCGTACCAGGGCTACTACGTGGTCGCGATCGCCTCCAAGACGTACCCTGTGACGGCTGACGTGCCTGTGCGTGAGGCGATGGAGTGCCGTCTGAACTTTCTGGGGTTCATCCTGTTTCTCAACAAGATCAAGACCGAGTCGCCCTATGTCATCAGTAGCCTGGAGGACGCGAAAGTGGACGTGCGCATCGTCACGGGCGACAACGCGTTCACGGCGATCCACGTCGCGCGCAAGGTCAACATGGAGCTCCAGTCGACCGTGTTGCTGCTGGACGTGACCGACTCGGCGTCCACTGGCGATTCTAACGCAAATGCCGTCGCAAAGAACAATGTCGTGTTTGCAGACGTGGACGACTTGGCGTCACGACCGAGTCCAGAGTGGTCGCCGCTGGACAACAAGACGTTCCTCGGACTGGCAGACAACAACGAGTTCGCGCTCACTGGCGCTGCGTTGGACGCGCTTGTGGCGACGCAGAGCAGCTTGTTCGTCGAGCAGATCGTGCTGCACGCCAAGATCTTCTCGCGCATCCGGCCGCACCAGAAGACCTGGATCGTCGAGACGCTCATCCAGCGCGGCAAGTGCGTGGGCATGGTCGGCGACGGCACGAACGACTGCGGCGCGTTGAAGGCCGCGCACGTGGGCATCGCGCTCTCGGACGCCGACGCGTCGATCGTGGCGCCGTTCACGAGTCGCAAGAAGAGCATCACGGACGTGTTGGAGCTGCTGCGCGAGGGTCGATGCGCGCTCAGCACGTCCTTCGTCGCGTTCAAGTACATGGTGCTCTACTCGATCATCCAGCTGACGATGTCGTCGCTGATGAACGGTTTCTCGTCACAGATGAGCAACAACCAGTTCCTCTTCGACGATCTCGTGGTTGTCTTTGGGCTCTCGGTGCTCATGGTGCGCACGTCGTCGTCCGAGCAGCTCACCAAGGACTTTCCGGCCAAGTCGCTCTTCGCGCCGACGATTCTGGTCTCGCTCTTTGGACAGATGATGTTTCTGTTCGTCTGCCTGGGGATCGCGATCTCGGCGGCGCGGACCAAGTCCTGGTTCTGCTCGGCGGAGCACTCGCTGGAGCTCACGAAGCTGCATCCGAACAATAGCTCGGCGATCGAACCGCCGTGCTACGTGTTCTCGCCCGGTGAGCCCGCCGACTTGACGCAGCACTCGTACGAGAACAGCGTGATCTGGCTGTTCGGCCACCTGCAGTACTGGATCGTGGCGCTGGCGTTCAACGTCAAGGACCTGTTCCGCAAGCCGTTCTACTCGAACAAACCGTTTGTGGGGTACCTGTTCGTGCTGTGGATCATCCTGCTGGTGCAGTTGTTCAACTACAAGAGCGAGCAGACGGCGCAGCATGTCGGCGTGGACACGAGCTTCGGGGTGCTGGCGCTGCCAAAGAGCTTTTGCACGTCGCTGTTCTTCCTGTTCCTCTTTGACCTGCTGCTGGCGCTCGTGTGGGAGCTGCTGGTCGTCGGCGTGCTGCTGAATCGCTTCCAGCAGCAACAGCACCACGCGAGAAACGGGAAAGGCTGGTTCGTCGCGAGCTCCGCGCAGAGCGTGTCCCCGTATGTGGCGGACCGAGACAGTTTGCTGAGCGACTTTGACGACGAGAAGGCGTCGGGCAAAGGAAAGAACAGCGGCAGCAAGCGGGACGTCGAGCGCGGTCGCGGCAAGACGCGAGACGACGATGACGACGACGAAGAAGAAGGAGAAGAGGACGTGCTCACGCAGCAGCAGCCCGAGATCGTGTACGTCGAACACAGCAGCAGCAGCTGAGCAGAGTAGAGGAGCTTCGCGAAGACAGGAGCAAGGCTTGCACGATGATCTTTATTATATACACATTTCGTTCATTTATTCCTCCACGTGTGTGCGATGCATCCTCGTTCTTTCAGTTCCTCTCGCATGCAAACTGTCCTATGCGTTCTCATTCTCTCCAATTGACTGATTGACAAACAAAGAGCTCATTTCGAGAGCCTAAAGATCTGTTGGTGGATGAGCGGCTGGGAGCGCTCCAACCTTGGAAGAGGCACACATCAGGATAAGCGAGGGACGTTACAGAGCGAAGTCCAACAAAGCCTCTCCACCGCTGATGCCCAGAAGATCGTCCAGTAGACTGGAATCGAGCGGGCTGGAGCTCTCGACTGGGGTCTCTTCGCCTTCTCCCCCTTCTCCCATTTCGTCCAGGCTCTTGACGAAGTCTAGCCCCGTGCTGCTCCAAACGTGGTAATCCATCTGATCGCTCGTGGCACTTTCCAATTGTCCAAACAGGAGCGCAGTGCTCGCAAGACTCAGGCTGCCGTTCCTGGTATTGCTGGTGTGTGGTGGGAACAGACCTGAGCAACACAAGTCTCCTTCTCCTTCGTCCATCTGTAGACCGGAACCCAAGATTCGCCACTCCGCATTTGTAAAGTCGGCATCTGCTGTGGCTGCGAGAGAGTCCTCTCGGTTGCAGCCGCCAAACAGGAGCTTGACTGCTTTCTCTGTCTGAGCAGCCAGCAGAACGAGTGCAGTTAGGACGATCACCAAGGAGAGCCCGCGGGGACACTCGAATACCTGACTCACCTTCGCGCTGTCAAGCTGCTCATTAAACGCGTCATCGATGGCCGTAAGCAGGTCTGCCACCTCCTCGTCCTGGCGTCAGACAGCGTTAACAGAAGACCATAGCATTTGTCAGCGTCATGGAGACACCCAGTCGCATTGTCTTGTTGGTCCGTCGATTCAATCACTTACCTTGTCGTCCTGGTGGCGCGCAACACCCACTGCATCAGCGCTGTGCCCACTGCTCTGAGTGGCGCTGCTCATGGCGCTCTGTGTCTACGCATCAAGCAGCGCGCGTCGCTTGGGCACGATGGATGTGTGATGCGCCGCACTCATTGCGCCAGTAAGATCGAGCAAGGGCTTTCAGCTTTGTATCCAACTCAATGATTGCGTGGTGTGTGCCACACAGCACCTCGAAAAGGCAACTTCAACAATACCCATCCAGCAGCGGTACACAGCTGGTAGAATCCCGGTATCGAGTGCATTTGCTTCATCACGTTCTGACGATTGTGAGTGGTTGACACTGGTGCCAACCACGACACGAGGCCATCCATGCACGAATCCATGCGAGCCTGCAGCTTTCACTTTCAAGTTTGCAACCTGCCAGGAGGCGAACCCAACCACCTCCATCGTGTGGCCGAGACTTCTGAGTTTTGCTGCACAGAGCTCAGCAGCAGTGCGTCTTATGACCAGACAGGCACAACTCTGTCCGTCTGAAGGCAGCACGTAGCGGGGTGACTTCGCTGAAGAAGCGGCGACGAGTTGTGCCTGCAGGGGAGGGAGAAGCGCGTGCAATGCAAGCAGCCCTGAACGAGCTCGCTGCAACCTTGAGCCAGCAGTGTTTTATTGTGAAATCGCACTTTTGTTTCTGCATCAAATAACCGGTATCAGATCGGTTTCTATCGTTGCTCTTCGGTTTTATTGCTTGCCCATTCGAAACCTCACAACACAACCAGTCACAGACGCCACAAAGAGAAAGCAAGCGCGAGAGACGAACCGTCCGTCCGTCTGCGAGAGCACGAGCACCCACGCGAGCCCCACGCCCGCCGTCTGTCTGCAGCCCCCACGACCACACGCGCTGTCGTCCACAGCTTGACGTCAGTTGGCGCCTTCCATACACGCGCGCGTAGTGTATTTGCGAAAGCACCGAGGCGAACGAACGAAATTTAGAACAAACGGAGCGCTGCTGTGAGCGGAAGACAGACACCTGCCCACCCAACACTATGGTACGTTGCGTGTGTTGTATTGATGTATATGTGGACTGGTGTAAGTGGACACATGTGTTTGTAGCGCTGTCGTTGGGTGTGGCGCTGTGGGCTTGAAAAAGCTGGATCGAGTCGCTAACACTCATCTATGTGTGTGTGATGATATTAGGACGAGCGCGAGGACATGTACGACGTCATGGACGATGGTACGTTCATCCACCACCACCTGCGTATATATGTTTGTTGCTAGCTGCTTGACGAGCGATCACTAACGCTCTCGCTTCCTTTCTGCTCGCGAATGCTGTTTTTGCGCAGACTACGAAGATACGAAGCGCGCGGACCAAATGAGCCACCGCGTGAAGAAAATCACGTATCCGCCGCGCCTCATGGTCGATTTCACGAGCCTTGGGGTACGCTTTCATCCTCGCATGCTGATTTAACCGTATATCCTTCATGCTGATCGCGAATGCTGTGCGTATTGTGTGTAGATCGAAGCGCTGAAGCGCTACGCGCAGTTCTACAACCTCACGGTGCGAGAGGAATACGAGAAGGAAGAGATCGCCGCGATGGTCGCACGCCACTTTGACTGCACGCTGGATGTGGAAGAGGACGACTCGATCGTGTCGTTCATCCAGCGCATCCGCAACGGCGAGCGCAACCCGAACAAGCGCACGCTGTCGGAGAAAGAGCGCAAGAACAGCGAGAAGAAGCGCAAGAAGAGCCAGAGCCACAGCAAGAAGCGACAACGCACAGACGCGCCTCCCGCGCTCGTCTCTGCTGCGACGACCAAGGACAATGGACACAACAACCATGGCGACCCGAAACCAGCGCACAGCGGACGCGACAATGGTGGCAAAGGTCTCGCTGAGGATCGCCCCAAGCCGCCAGCACCGCCCGTCACGCATTCGCACAAGAAGAAGAGCTCGGACTCGAAGAAGAAGGACAACGACAACGGTGAGGACAACGAGCTCTACTGCATCTGCCAGAAGCCGAGCTACGGCAACATGATTGCGTGCGATGGCAAGAAGTGCCCGAACCCGTCGCAGTGGTACCACCTGGAGTGCGTGGGCTTCTCGGACGGGCGGCATCCGGACACGTGGCTCTGTCCAGAGTGCGACCCGAAGGGCTTCGCGGCCTTCCAGAGCAAGAAGAAGAAGAGCAACAACAAGCAGCGCTCCAAGAGCCCGGGCTCGTCCAAGTAGCCGACGTAAGCTCGAGTCCTGTCCTGAGCAAGCCTTGACGCTGTCCTAGATGGAGAGAACGGAGGTCTGGAATCCAGACAAGGGGCTGCATGCAAGGACTGAATGAGAGAGAGAGAGGGAGAGAGAGACTGGCAGCACTAGAGCAAGAGACGATCGCGGTGGTATGGTGGTTGCATGTCTTTTCGTATTTTATATCTGCTTGATACGGTTTTACCCCCCTTTGCTTTGCCTGATCTTGAATAGAGAGAGAGAGAGAGAGATTTACACCCACGTCCAGGTCTTGCTGTTGTTACGAAAACGCCCAGAGCTTGACAAGTTTGTCTGCGCCGGTCGTGACGATCGCTGGCTTTGTCGGGTGCCATTGCGCTTGCAGCACTTTGTCCTGGTGCTGGTGGTACGATGCCATGGGGGAGAGTTGGTGCTAATGCGCCTGCATGAGACAGATGGTGCCGTCGAAAGAGCTGCTGAGCAGCCACTTGCCATCGGGCGACCACGAGATCACCCTGCACTCGTCCTGATGGTGCGCGAGCGTCTGCAGCGGGCGACCCTCCATGCGCAGATCCCACATCGCGACGCTGCCATCCTGATGTCCCGACGCGAAGTAGCGCCTGTCACTTGATGCCGTCGGGTCGAATGCCAACGTGAACACTGGATGCGAAGCGCGCGCCACGATGCGCTCGCATTTCCCGCTTCTCGTGTCCAAGAGCCGCACAGTTTTGTCAAGTGACGCACTCAGGAGGAGACTCGACTTGGACGGAGGAGAGGATGGGAACGCGAGCGTCTGGATCTCGCCCACGTGGCCGTCGAGGTCCATGCACGAAGACGTCGTCGTGGGTGACGAGCAGCGACTGAGATCCCAGCAGCGAATGCGCAGGTCGCCGGTGGCACTCAACCACAAGAGGTCGTCGGCTGCAAAGTGCAGCGCTCGGATCTTCCCAGGATGGCTCTGGATCAAGAGTTCTTTCTTTGTCGCCAGCGAGAGCACTTTGATCGACGAGTCCGCGTCACCGGATGCGATGACACCAGCACCAGGTTTACCAGATGCAGAAGAAGAACCAAGCGAGTTGCTGTTGTTGAAGGCGACGCAGTAGATCGACGATTGGTGGTGTTTGTGACGCTCGACGAGGACTGGCAGCAACGGCAAGAAGCTGCGGTAAGGCGACGAAAAGCTCGATCTTGTTGGCGACTTGCTCATCATCACCACGGACGACGCGGTCGATGAAGCGCTGGAGAGTGAAGAGACCAGGTCGAAGATGCGAAGAGCGCGCGCGTTGGTGCCGACGACGAGCTGGGAGCCGTCAGAATTGAGGCCGATCGCACGCACGGCATGCGCTTCTTTCACTTCGGCCACGACGCTCGCTCGTACAATGTGGTCGAGCGTCAGCTGGTCGTAGCGCTCCGGCCGACGTTCATCTGGTGATGGATCCTTGAGAACAACTGAAAGGAGGGCTGCGGTGGTGTCCTGATTCGCCTCTGGGTCATCGTTGTCCAGATTCTGCTCTTCTTGGTCCTCTCCATCTTCCAGTTCTTCTTCCTCTAGGTACTTTGAAATGGGCGACTTGTTCTCGATCATCGCAGTCCCGAATGGATCGTCATCGTCGTCAATGCACACGGATCTCGACGCGTCGCTGGCGAAACTCGTATCTGGTTTCACCATTCGCTCCAGTCGGGGACTCGACATCCAAGCTTCAGATGCTTCATGCTCGGATGGAAGTCCCCAATGAGAGCTGACTCGACTCGCATTGCTGTCGATCACTTGCGCTGGAGCTCTTTCTTCGTCTTCAGGTTTGCGGATAGCTCTGTCTGCTTCTCTGGGATCGCTTGGCGCTACTGAAACAGCTGCAGTGGTGCATAGAGGCTCCGTTTGCGTCGCAGAGTCGCACACACTTGTTACCAGCGGAGTTGCTTTGTGTTCTTCTTCTTCCACGTGTTCGAGCGTTGACGCCGAGACCCACGCCTCGCCTTCTTCAGTATCAGTGTCTTCGTCGTCTTCTTCTTCCACAATGAGCTCTCTGCTTCCACCACCAGCCGTTCCGCTCACCTGATGTCGTGTGGCGAGTCTCGCTTTGTCAAAGTCCAAGGGCATCGCCAATGGGCTCTGCCTCTTGTTTCGCTTGAAACTCGAGCCAATTTGCTCCATTCGGCTCGCTACACCACCTCCAGCAGCAGCACCGACATCTCCATCATCACTGCTGGACCAATTGCTCTTCGTTCTCGACAGGTCCACCGATCTCGACAGCATGCGGTTCTCTGGTAGGGCTCGAGCACTCGACTGCTTGCAATGGCGCTGCTCACTCAAGTACAAATGCTCACTCGAGTCTTCTCGGCCGATCTCGCCGCGGAAGAACGGCACGAGTCGCTCAAAGCACCTCATGCGCGCTTCATTCACGTCCCATTGGTGAGTGGGAGCAGCGTCTTTGGACGCTTCTTTATGGACCGCAGTTGGCGAGTCCTCGTTACAAAGCAGCGCTTGCAAGCAGAGTGCGAGCTCGCTCTCGTTCACGTGCAGCTCTCGCTTTCTTGCTCTCAGCTCGTCAAGGATGCTCTGTCGCTGCTTGTGCGTACGCGCGCCATCGCTAACGAAGAACGACTCGAGTAGCTCCTGCTTCTCGATGAGCCCCATCGCTCCGCGTAGCTCTTCAGCTGTGAGAACGCTTGCAAGCGGCTGCAAGAGGGTCTTGGCGCGTGTGAAGTCGCCCGTGAAGACCCACTCGCGCAGCAAAAGCATCTCGTGCGACGGACCGCAGAGCCAAGCCGTGTCGATTTGGCTCTCGCGCAAAAGAGCCATCGCGCTCACAGACAAGCCGCAGAGTCGCAGGTGCTTGACGATCATGAAGAGCACATCTACTGGGTCTGCGCGGGCTCGCGTCGGGACGTCCATAGACGTTCTGTTCATGATGCGTCAGATGTGTCATTGTGAGCCAACTGAAGCCACGAGTGTGACCTTTCGGGACATTTTCGGCGCAAAAGGTGAAATGTCTTCGTTATGTTGCTACGATAATGCAGGAGCATTTAGAGCAACAAGATGAGCTCATGCGTTGTCCTTATCGCCCGACTTCGCTGCTGGATGAGCGCCGGTCACTGCTTCCTTCACTCACGGTGCTTATAATTCTTTCCTACCCTACCTACTTGATGCTTGGTTCCTTGCTTTCTTGTTGGTTCATGAATGCCAGCAAAACCAACCCTCCAGCTCGCCCAGCACTCACATAATCACGATGTTCTGCTTGGGCGTGTCTGGTCCGCCCGCGATGGCCGCGCCATCGACGCCTTCGTCGATGCTTCCGGTGCGGGCAAAGCCGCCCGCCGCGTCCTGCTCGCGCTTCTTCTTCCGCGAGTAGAGCGCGAAAAGCAGCGCTGCGACGATGATCACGGCCGCGAGCAGCCCCACGAGGATGAACGTCGGCGACTTGCTGTTCTTGCCGTCCGAGACAGAGTCCGTGTTGGACGCGGCCGAGCCCGCCTGGTTCGGCTTTGGGGTCACGACAGTCGACGACGACGACGTCGGCGAGCTGGACGTGCTGTTGGAGCTGCTGCTGTTGGAAGAGCTGTTGGAGCTGCCCATGCTGCCGCTCAGCGATCCGCTACCAGCTGGCGCGATCTCGCACTGCTCGCCCGTGTATCCGTTCTTGCACTCGCACGCGTTCTTGACGCACGTGCCGTGGGTACCGCACTGCCCGACGTCCACCACACACGAGTCTACTGGCGCACATACATTTCGAAACACATGCGTTCATTAGGAGACTGGCTCGACTGATACACGAGAGGAGGCTCAGATTCTAGCTTACCGTTGAGCACGTTATCGCACTTGGTGCCGTTCCAGCCCGAGTCGCACGCGCACTGGAACGACGGCACGTCCGACTCGTACGACACCTGGCAGTTGCCACGGCCATTGCACTGCACGCCGTTCACATTGCACCCACCTACTCCATACAGACACACACGCATGCAAAAGCAGTAAGTACACTCGCCCACAATAACAACAACAAAAACAGTACACCAGCGTCATTCTCGCCACTTACCACTGCAGAGCGAGTCGCCAAAGTACTTATCGCAGCGGTCGAGCGAGATGCACTTGTAGATGCCGTACTCGCTGCCGATCTGCTTGCAGCCAGACGCAGCACCGCCACTGCAGGCTTTCGTGTCCGGCCGCCAGATGCACGCGAGCTGGCCCGTGGCCGGGTCCGCCGGGCAGCTGCCGATGTTGCTGCCGCCGCAGGGAGCGCCAGCCACGCACCGCTGCACCGACGTCTCCGAGTCGCCAGCCACGCACGTCGCGCCTTCGCTGCAGTCCGCATTCGACTCGCACTCCTTCGCCAGCGTCTTGGCCTGCACGACGGACATACTCACGGCCGCCACCAGCAGCAACAGCGTCACCAGCCGACGCATGTGTCGGCTTCCTGGTCTCTGCATTCTTCTTGTCTCGTCTTGTGTGTGAATGAGTCTTCTTCCTTCCGTCGCCTTTACACGCACACACATAGACTTGAGCAGCGTAACCCACACCAGTCCACCCATCTCTCCCACACCACGTTCACAGAAGGATCGGGACTGCGTGCAGTGTACAATGCGACTGAGATGAGCTGATTTTTGGTGAGGTTTAGAAGAGGTCACTGATGAACACCTGTTTATTTTCTTCTTGATGAGTTATTAGCAAAGATAGCTTTGGAGACACCTCTGTGGTTCTCAGAACACCTCTACAGGAAGATGTGTACCCACATCCATACACTGCCGTTAGTCCAACCCATCGCGAAAAAAGTCAGCCAACCCTAGCCCATTCATCAATAACAACCGACAATTACTTCTATTCCTTGCATCAGCAGCAGGTCGTGATAGGAGACCTCGCATTGTAGAGCAATAATGAAAACGGCGATGATGGCTCGATCGCTGAGTTCTCTGCGTCGCTTGTCAGGAAAGACTACCCAGCAATGCTCAAGAGTGCATGAGTTTGAATTCTCTGTGAGTATATTCTTCGTCCAGACAGCTGCGGCAATGCAAATTGTCGCAGTTTAGAGAATGCCAAAAATCCGCGCGAAAACGTTTTTGTCTGAAATGTATCAAGATTTGTTCAGTGAGCGTCAGTAGAGGTGAGTCCAAAACCGAGTTGCACCATCTCGTCACTGGATGCAGACTGGCGGGTGGTGCTTCGTGATGACGTGCAGCCAGTCGCCCCTTTCGATCGTGTGCTCCGCGTCGCCGTCGGGACACGTGAACACGTACGGCAGCGTGTTGCCGCGTCGCGGATCGTTCGCGCGCCGGTAGATGCCGAGCACGAGCACGCCCTGCTGCAGCCCGCGCGAGAAGATGCTCTGGAACGACTCGCCCTCGAGCTCGCGCGCGACGGTCGCAGCCGAGAGCACTGGATGCCGGAAGTCGTTCATCGCTGGTGAGTCTTCGTCCGCGTCGTCTTCTTCTTGTTCGTCGTCGTCGATCGACTCGCCACCTTCCGTGCTGCTCTGATGTCGCTCGAGTGGTGCTTCAGTTGCTGAACTTGCTGTGGGCTTCTGTGGGTTTGTTGCTCCTGGTGGCGGTGTACGACCAACGTCGCTATCGCTAAAGTATCTCATCATGGACGACGCGAAGGTACCCTCTGACGACGACGACGAGTGGTGGTGATGGTGGCCACTGGAAGCGTAGTAATCGCCCGCGAGCGCGTGGACCAGATCGATCACGTACGGGTTGAAGAACGACTGGCAGAGCAGCGTGTCCAGCACGCTGTCGATAAAGATCTCGCCGGCGGCGTACGACGGCGCGAACGCCGCTGGCAGCAGCATCTCGGTCTCTTTGCCGCTCAGGTGGTCGCGCTCCACCGCCGCCTTGATGGACGCGCGCAGAAAGAGCCGACTGCGCTTGCTCTTGAGGTTGATGCTCGAGACGCGCTGCAGTCCGTGGCCGTGGTTGCTCTGGCTGCTCTTGTACGCAAAGTACTTGATGCTGTCGTGGGATCTGACGACCGAGCACCCGAGCGTGAGCTTCTGAAGGACGTTCGCGCGCTCGCCAATGCCATTGAGACCTCCAATGCGGTGCTGCAGGCTGTGCATGCTCGCGGGTGAGTGATGATGATGACCTGATCGGAGGTGCTCGTGGTGCAGGTCGTGCACTGTCTGCAGCGACAGCGTCGACATGATCACCTGGTAGTCGATCAGATGGTCCGACAGCTCCTCCAGACTCTCTTCGCGGAACTCGTCGACGTGGTACTTCCAGTGACCGGGGATCATCAGCACGGCCTTAGCCTCAAACGCGCGCACGCGCAGCAAGTCCTCGACGTTCTGCGAGACGCCCTTCTCCACAAACACGTTGTGCGGCAGCGGCGCGGGCAAATTGTCAAAGTCCGAGTCGGTCGGGAACCGCTTGACCAGCAGCAGCACGGTCGGCATGCGGCCGTTGCTGTCCACACGCTCTCGCTTGTAGAGCTCCTCGATGTAGCACGCGATCTGGTGGCCGTGCGCAAACGGTCCGCAGATGATGATGTGGTCCTGCAGCTTGCGCAGGTGCTTGGACGCCAAGATCGAGTTCGTGCGGCGCAACTGGGCTGCGGGCACTTGCTGCTGGCGCATGAACGGCGGGAGCATGGGCAGCTGCGAGCTACTGGAGGATGAGGACGACGACGAACAGGACGAGGAGGACTCGGTTGAGTTGACGCGCGCTCTCTGATGACCAGCCAAGTACGTGCTCGTGGTCGTCGATGGCGTGTAAAAGTCCTGAGTTTCGAGCAGCTCTGTGTCCAGATCTCCAGCCACCTCGGCTTTCTCAACTCTCTCACGATTGTCGTCGTCGTCGCTGACCAAGTCGATCGACAGACTCCGGCCGTCGACCATGGACTGCCGGTCCAGCACGTTGTCGGACGAGAACACGAGCGTCGGCAGTCGGCTGCTGGCAGCTCTGTACTGGGAGTCGAGGTTCGTGAGCGACGCGAGCTTCTCGACTGCGTGCTTGGCGAACGACGCGCTCGGCGCAATGAAGAAGCCGATGTCACTGTGTGTGGCGCAAAAGCGGGTGGACAGGAGAGAATGAGGCTTTGAGTCAGTACGTCAATGCAAGAAGAACGAAGAGCTACGCAGTGGGGTACCCACTGTTCACGCAGATGCTGGTTAAACGGGCACAGGCAGATGCGCTTGCCCTTGTCCTCGGCGCCGAGCTTGTCGTAGAGCGCGACAAAGATGATGAAGAAGCTACAGAGAAGGGTACATAACGAGCCAACTCAGTGTCAGTATCGCACAATGCCAAACAGCAAGCGAAGGAGCCGAGCGCACACACGTACTTGCTGTAGAGCATCTCGGCGACGTCGTCGTAGACCAGTCCGTCGCAGAACTTTGGCAGGAACACGGGGAAGAGCTGGTGCTGCAGTCCGTGCGCGTACTCGGCGACCCAGGGCACGTTGGACGCCTTGGCCTCCTCCACGTCGTGCTCCGACGCCGAGTAGATCAGGTTCAGCAGCAGCGCCGTGGCTCCGGGACACACGATGCTCCGCGCCAAGATCGCCGTGCGCAGTCGCGGCGTGTTGAGCGCGACCTCGACGCCCGTGATCGTGCGCAGACCGCGCGTTCGCTGGGAGGACAGGATTTGCAGAAAGCAGCGGATGTCTCGCTGGCGTCTCCTCGAGTTGGACGCTTTGGACTGGATCCGGTTCTGGAAACGGAACTTGTCGATCGCGAGCGCCTGGAGGATCGTGAGCGCGTCGGCGGCGTCTGCATGCTTGGGGTTGTCCTTGGGGGCGAGGATGAACACGGCGGCGGCTTCGTCGATGTGCGCGCGCTTGGCGTCCTTGTCGTTGAGCAGACTGCCTTTGAGGTACGTCGTGCGGCGCCGGTACTTGACGTTGAGCAGCAAGCCCTGGAGCCGCTCCGCGGGGACCAAGTCCATGAGGAAAACCACGTCCATGTTCACGCGACCCTGGCGCGTGCGGTAGAACTCGCTCAGGAACTCGGAGACAGACTCGAAGGTCACATGCCCCGTGACGACCACGTGGCCACCGTTGAGCGAGCTGCGCTTGCGCAGGTTGTAGCTGTGCATGTATCCGTGCTGGAGCTTGGAGAGCTCCACGAGCCGGTTGATCTGGCGCGGGATCACGGTCACGACGATGATGATCATCACCACCACGAAGAACTGCGAAGCAGTGTTCTTGGGAGTGATGTCGCCAAAGCCGACGGTCGACACGGTCACGAAGACAAAGTAGATCGCCTGGTGGAACTGGAGCTCCGAGTCGATGGACGTGTAGTAGGACTCCTCGAGGATCTGGAACACGCCCGCGGCGACGAAGATGAGCGCGAAGATCATGAACGCGAGCACGCCGAGCTAAGGTGCAATCCCAAACAAACGCAAAAGGGACAATACAACCGATTAGTGTCAGAAGATGAAGAGCTCCGTTCTGTCGGTGGGTGTCTACCTCGTAGTCAAAGCCGCGGTAGGACTGGAGGATGCGATAGAGACGCAGCACGGCGAGCATCCGGAAGACGCGAGCCACGCGCACGAGCTGCAGGATGTCGAGCTGCAGCGACGCCAAGAAGTACTATTGGCGTTACGCAATAAAGCACACAGGACAAGTACCTGTTGTCAATACAATCCTGATTGATGTCGGGAGTGGGGACAATGTGACCTGTGTGGAGCTTACAGTGATCAACGGCGGGATGATCGTGAGCAGGTCGATGATCCCCATGGGGCTCACGACGAACCGGAAGCGCTCGTCCGACGCAAAGAGGTGCAGACTCTACAGTGATTCCACAGCCATCGACGCACAGAGGTCAGTTGTTAGCCAGCCACCTCTTCAGCAGAACAACAGAGCAGTAGCTATTGCCCTAGCCAAGGACGGAAGCTGCGTACAAAGTCGACTGCAAACAGGAGCGTGCAGAAGAGCTCGAACTGCGAGTACGCGTGGCTGCTTTTGGTGAACCCCGAGGACTCGTAGGACTGCCGAAGAGTAAAGAAACAGACAGTGTCAGCCATGCAGAGTCGATGCAGTGCCCCCTCCAGGCGTGAAATGGCTTGAGCCGTACATCCACGACGGACATGACGACGAGGACCATACTGAGCAGCACGTTGAGCATCTCGAGCGCAATGCCCGCTTTCCTGTTAGTTATTCAAAAAGTCACGAAGGACAAGTGCAAAGTGCACATGGTGGTTATTCAGTTCATCCATGGAGTCCAATCACTTGGTTGACAGACAGTGCGGTGATGCGTGTGGTCTTGTCTCACACCACGTCACGCCACGCACCCGTCGAGAAACGACTGCACGCGCTCCTTCCACGTGAGCTCCTGGACGTCGCCGATCTGGCGCTTGCGGGCTCTTGCAGGTGATGGCGGCGCAGCACTCGAGACCATCGAGTCTAGTAGCAAATGCAATGCATGCAGTGTCAGCGTTGCATAGTCACAAGGCAATTGAGGACCCTTCAGTGTGCGCAACAACGAACCGAGAGGGGACGCGAGCGCGCGGTACACTTGCGCGTCCTTCGTGGCGCGCCGCATGACGACCCGAAACGCGTTGAAGTGAGACACGCAGAGCACCGAGAAAGAGGATGTGGAGTGGCGAAGTGCGAGTGCCACTTGGTGCTGGTGTTGAGCTTTGAGGGGCTGACTCACGAGCGAGGCTTGAGAAGAGTGAGGTGGCTTCGCTGTTGAGCAGAAAGGGGTCTTTCACCTTTTCGCTCGTGCCCAAAAGAAGAAGTTTCGAGGCACCCAAAACTATGGAGCAGGATTGACTGTTGCTGATGAGTGAGCTGGTGTAACATTGAGATGCTGGATAGCAACCAGGAGCCCAAAACAGAGCAAGAGTAAGGTTGGGTCATCTCATGAGAGAAAAAAGTTCAGCATGTGGAACAGACGTTTTGGGTCATGACGCTCGGCCAACTGTTCACTTTGTCCGCCGCAGCAAGCGCGTTATCGCGTGATAGAAAACGAAAGGTTCTCTCTCTCGTAGAAAACAAACAGGAAGGTTTGTGGTCACTGGTGAGATTAGGCACAGAGCTGCGGTTCCTTGCAAGCAGTTGGGCTCAGTGGGCATCAGATGTCAAGAGGTGCAGATTCTGTGGATCACACTCGCTGACTTCGAAAATGATTATTTGGACATTTTCAGCGAATCAGATCGTCTAAAATGGAGGTGGCTACATTTTCTACTTTTTCAGCCAATCCGAGAGCTCTTGGCGCGCAAGCGAGCCGAGCACAACGCCTTTCTCTCCGAGTTCCATCACCACCTGACGCAATTTGGCGAACAACAGCAGAAGCATCACTGCAATGGACCGGGAACGTTGG
>JAASFO010000187.1:0-33069 GCA_023333815.1 Globisporangium recalcitrans
CAGCCCCGCAGCAAGATCGCAGAACAACTCTGGATCCTGCGAGTCTTCATGCTCTTCGGCGTCTACTTCAGGGCGATGGGATTGCTATCCAAGTCTGGTCGTCACAGATAACACCAGCCAGCGCACGTGTAGACTAGCGGGTGAAAAAGCCAAAGATGGGGTTCACGCAGCACCGAATTCGCTGTCGCGACGAGAAGCTGGCGGTCGTTCAGCACAAGCAAGTGTGCGCGATTGGTATCTCAAAGCTGCAGCTAAACCAAGTGCTTTTCTGTACCAGCAGTCTGCGAGGCTCAAGACTGTCGAGACAGAAGCACCTCACAGTGTGAGGTGAGCGAGCTCGACATGCAGCGCGCAATCTCAACTCAGTGTTCGCACAGACTAAAGTAGCCATCGTAGTTGTACGGATCGGGTTCAGCAAGCGCCGAGCGCTCCGCCATGAGCTCCAGACGCCACTTCTTCGCCTCGTCCAGCGTCATGCTGTCTCCGTTCGCCATGTGCTTGATCGTATCCTCTGCGAACTCAAACAACTGGAGCTTCTTCAGCAACGGACCTTGGACTTCGTCGATCCACTCTTGCTGCTGTGGCGGAATGGAAGACGTCGACGGGATTTGCACCGCTGGATCGACCAAAAAGAACGCCAGGATCTTCCGAGTCCCGGGCTTTGTCGGGTCTTGCAACGCAAACGGCTCCACTTTGTGCTGCACGACATTCGGAAACACGAGGCAGCGGTCCTCGATCGTGTCGACAGACCCGAGCGTTTGGATGAGCAGGTCTTCGTTATGGAAGCCGTACATGACCATAACCCCAGAGTCATCGAACTGCTCGTACACTGGCACCTCCACATTGACCCGGAACGACAAGCGCGAGTCCTTGATGTTCTCGCAGCCAAAGTAGTAGATCCCAGTCGCGACGATCTGCTCCGTGTCGGTGCCTTCAACGTGCCACGACCCGCCTTCGTACTTTGGCGACTCGGGGGTTAGTAAAATCTCGGCGACTTTCACAATCACTTGCACCGTTTTCCCTTTCAATGTGACCCACACGCTCGTGGTCGCGGGATCCACGGTCGCGGGATCCACGGTCTCTGGGATCGATGGACGATGCGCGTTGTAATCCTCTGGCGCCTCAAACACCGGACCCGGAAACTGTTTGCTCGCGGCAGACAGAACGCGCTCGAACAGCGGCACGAAGCGCGCGAAAATCGCTTCGATCGTACTGTACAAGCTCGCAAAGTGGCCAGGATGCAAGTTGTTGATGTACGACAGGATGCGCACCGACCCGTCGTCTTTCACGTGGAAATCGGACGGGATCCACTGGAAAGTGGATCTCCGGCCACTTCGACCCTGGAACTCGCTCTCAACCGCCACGGAGGCGCTGCACATGATTCGGTTCATGCGCTCAGCAGCGCTGCTGCACAAGTCACGTCGTGGTGGCTCAGAAACCTTCTTTGTCTTGCCAATAATGCAGCAATAGAGCGACGGGTGGATGAGGTCGAGCACCTGCTTGTTTGTCTTTGGGTGCCAGTCCTTGGCTTCGTCAGGGACGTTCTCGAGCACTGCGGCTTCGCTCACGAGCTTTGTCTTGACAGATTCAGGGACGAGGTTGTCGCAGATCCACGCGCCGTGGATCCCTGTAGGAGAGATAGCAACTTTCTCCTGGCTGGGGGCGATCTCGACTTGGAGATCTTCACTTTCGGCGATGTGATCGAGGATTTGAGTGATGTATGAGCGCACGCCGAGCAGTTCGCCACGGATAACTGCGCAGTGGGAGCTAGCCAGTGCGATCACATCGAGACGGGACTCGACGCCCTGCAGAGCGCTCTGGACGCTCTCGTCACTTGGTCCGTTCTCCATCACCGTGAGGATAAAGTCCAGCGTGCGAGGCAGAACACTCGGGTCGTTTCTCACCTCTGCCGCCTGGATAGCTGGGCGGAACGTCTCGTACGACCAGAGGTGTACAGGGATCGCCAGCACCTTCTCTCTCAACACCGCGTACGTGAAGTACCAGAGCAGAAACGTGTACGCGTTCTGCTTCTTCTCGAAATCGAAATAGTCCTCTTCATCTTCGTCTTCTTCCTCCTCACTATATCTGGCGCCTGTGTACTTGAGCTCGTAGCGAACGTGTTTGCACCACTCGGTCACCAATGCAGCTCTGTTGGGAGACTCGACAATTCTCTCCAAGCCGCGAAGGCAGTTGAGCTCGTAGGGATTCCACTTGAGGCTCTGCGAGAGCGTCTTGAGCAGGAACTCGCGCTCGATCTCGTCCAGCCACTTGCTCCGAATCGCCGGGTCGCACCGCTTGACCCACCACTGCGGCTTGCTGAGCACCGCGGTCAGCGAGTGCTTCACCGTGAGCTCCAGCAGCGTGAACGGCGGCACTTTCGCTGCACGAGCCATCGCAGCTGGAAGAACGTCGCGGATTGAGAAATGAGATGCTTCAAAAATGCATGAGACCCATTTTTCAGTCTGAGTCCAGTTCGGACATGTGAGTGAAGGTCGCTGGGAACAAAGTGAATCATCAGCTGCGCTTTTGTTGTTCAGCAGCACTGATGTTGGAGCAACAAGGTCGGCGTTGCATTTTGCCTACCACCAGATGAGACTCGACGAGTATTTCGTTTGAGAGCGCCAGCTGCACTCACTCATTCATTCAACTCGGACAAACAGAGAAGACTGTACTGTACCCCATCACGCACTATTTATCATTCGACACACTCACACTGGGGACAGAGCAGAAGTCACTCGACTGGAGCGTCACCGCTTGTCATCGTCGTCGACGCCGATGACCAGCGCGTAGTAGCGCGCGAAGACGAGCGCGGCAAACATGAGCGCGTCGATGCGGTCGAGCACGCCTCCGTGGCCGGGTATCAGCTTTCCCGAGTCCTTTACCCCCGCCGCGCGCTTCAGGAGACTCTCAAAGAGGTCGCCCAGTCGTCCGACCACGACGCTCAGCACTGTGAACGCGACTTTCGTCCCCGTCGAGCCCGGGACGTTGAGCAAGTGCGACGCGATCATCATCGCTGCAATGCCAAAGAGAATCGCTCCGAGTGTGCCTTCGTAGTCCTTGTTCTTGGACAAGTGCGCTGCCAGAGGGTTGTAATTCGGGTAGTTGAACGCCGCAAGCACTTTCCCCGTGATGTACGCGCCAGTATCGGACGCCCACACCACGTACAGCAGCGCGATGAGCAGCTTTCGATACAGAGTCTTCTTGTCGTCGTCCACGAACGCCACGAGCACCGACAGACTCCCAATGATGTACATGTAACCGAGCATGTCCAGCACAAAGTTCACGAACGCGTCAGGTCCCGTGCGGCAGGTGATGAGCCGGAAGAAGAGCACGACAAGCGCGCCGACAAGGAACACCTGCACGGGCTCCACCGACAGCCCGCAGCTGAACTGGTTGATCGGACAGATGGTCGAGTGCATGGTGAGGATCGTGAACACCGCGTTCTCGATGAAGCTGATCACTGCGTAGCGCCAGTTGGGCGTGTAGCACGCGCAAAGCGCCGCGACGAAGTCGGTCGCGATCGTGTAAAACAGCCGCGACTTGTAGAACTCGGTCGAGCGCAGTTCAGGAATGAGGTGCGCCGACGAGAGGAAGACGGAGGACGTCGCCGCGCACAGAACCACAGACACCACGACTGCTGCGAGCCACTCTCTCCCTCCAAAGCAGCGCGTCGCTAGTCCAGACACGGCACAGGTACGCAGCTGCGCCTCTACGCCTCGAAAGTCCTTGTCGGAGTCACCGTCAGCAGTGTTCTCCACGTCTGCTGCTGCTGATGGATCTCTGCGAGCAGCACTTGGCGGAGATGGCTGGCGATGGTACGAGGACCGACCTCGGATCGCGCTTGGGCTCTCGTCACTCAGCTTGAAGCTGTCCCGACTCGCTCGCGCGTCTGCCTCGGGGGCGGTCGCGCTGCCGTTGCTCCGAGTGCTGTGGTGAGACGTGGCGCTGTCGCGGCGCGCGTTCTGCTCCGACACAACACCGATCTCAAACGCCTGCAGCTTGGTGAGCAGACGCAGCTGGATGCGGTTCGCGATGCACGCGTACTCGAACGAGCACGCGCTGTTCATGAAGCTGCACACGGTGGCGGTCGCGAACGCGGGCGACTGCCAGATGAAGATCGTGACCGCTGGCGCGAGGATCGATGCTGAGATGACGCGCTGCACCGCGTTGAGGCGGAAGAACGCAGAGAGCCTATGCGACACTGCGCGATTTGTCGTCGCCGCTGGTGCTGACGCTGACGCCAAAGTGTTGTGGTGGTCGACGCTGTCGCTGTGCTGGTGTCCTGAGACAGACGCCACCTCCTGCAGGTACGGGAAGCTCTCGCTGGGGGAGAAGCCTCGGCCGGTGCTAAAGGACGGTGACAGGTGGTCGAGCGCCGTGAACTCGCCGCTGGACGACCAGCTCTGCGATGGTGCGCCGCTGCGTTCGTGCGCGCGGATGTCGAGCTGACTCATCTGTGAAGTTGGAGGCTGCTGGTGCGAGCGAGAATGAGATGAGAGTGTGCAAGGCAACCTTACAGAATCCCCTCTCGAATATTCCGCTTCTGTGCGTGCTAGAACAGCGTAATCTCGATAATGGACAGAAAGTGTGAGACGGGCGAGACGAAAAGGGTTTCACAGCAGAATGAACATAGTGCTACGTTCGAATGCACAATGAACACAAACAGCAGATATGCTTTTGCAACATAGCAGTGGTTGGAGCACTGCATCAAGATTCATTAGCAGTGATGAGTAGTGCTTTGACGAGAAAAGGTATTACAGTGACAGTTTCTGCGTTGCGATTGAGTGGTATTGATTTAGGCGCCATAGTTGGTGCGCTGATTGGTCGAAAGCAGCGATTGTCCTCGTTGCGTTGCAGTTTGTAAGAAACGTGGATGCGCCTAAAATACTAGTTTGGGAGTGTCCACGGTTCTCACAAACTGCAAGTCATCGTGGATAATCCTTGCTCTCAACCAATCAGCGGGCCGAATGATGAACCCAAAATAGGATCAGCCAATCGTTGCTTTCTGACTGTCCAAACAATCGGATTTTGACACCTTTCAAGCAGATTTCGACAGAACGAGAATGCAAAAGAGTGAGCACGAGGATGAGCACGAGCGACACCGAGTTCTCTCCAACGACGTCTCCCTCGACCCTGACGCGCAGCCAGAGCTGGACGCGCTTCGTAAACGGAGAGTTGGTGTCGCTCGCGATGACGTCGACTGCGTACACCGCCGTCGTGCTCGCGAAGGAGAACCACACGGCAGGAGCGCACGCGCGTCGCAGCTTCGGTCTCTCGAGTTCTCCAGCGTCAGGTTGCCCACCGTGTGATTCAGAACGACAGATGCGATTCCATCACTCATGCTGCTGAACGCCTCAGTCGGCAGCGCGTGGAGAAAGCGCAGTGCGTCGTCCTCTGGCGCTAGCTGCTGCTGCTGCTTGTGGTGGTGATGGTGGTGGTTGTTGACTGCACAGTCCGCGTCACTGGCAAAGAACGACACAACAGAGAAAGAAAATGTATCGTGCTCGCCCATCACCCTAATTAATCTCTCGCAAATTAATCGCCTTCACAAACAGCTTTTTCAAACTCGCTACTCGTGCAAAATGGCGACCGGATCGCCCGCAGCAGCAGCATCTGAGAGCGAAGGGAGTGCGAGGAGCGGCAGCGGCGGTTGCGACAGCAGCACCCGGTCGCCGCTGCGTCGTCACTATCATGGAGATCAAGAGGTGATGGCGACGCCACGCGCGTCCGCTTTCCGCCCGATGACGACGCATCGCAGTGGCGGATCACAGACCCCCAGTCGCCACAGAAGCGAGTGCATTTGGCGCCGACTCCAGCTCTCGAACGCGGCGCAACGCATCCTGTCGTCGCTGGCGCTCGCGCCGCTGATCACGTATTTCCTGTGGCGCTCGCCCGCGTTCGCGACCACGACCGTGTGCGCTGTGGTGGCGGCTGTGTCCTGCTACGAGTTCTCGTGGCTCGCGCACCGCATCCAGCAGCGCATTGGGGGGAAATTCGACAGGTTCGAGCAGAAATTCGGCATTTCGGAGCCGCTGCGAGACTCGCGTGACCACTCGAACGGGCAAATGGCGAGGTGTTCGAATGCGCGAGACTGCAGTCACGGATCCAACACCAGCCGACTCTCGTCCTATTCTATGATCGACCACGACAGTGCTCAACAGAACAGCGCAAACACTGGGCAGAACACCAGTGCGACCTACGACAACTCTTGCGGTATCCAGGAAGAGATCATCGGTTGGTGGAACAAAGACTGCGCCATCACGCCACTGGGTCGCTGGTGCTGCTTTGGCAGCGAGTGGCCCGCAGCGATCGCCATGTCCCTCATAGGGATGACGCTCCTGTCGCTGGTCTACACCGGCATTCTCTCGACCGGCATCTCGGTCTCGAAAGACTTCGCCGAGTTCCAGGTCTACTACGCGGCGATCTCCAGCTTCGCGGCTTGCATCTGTGCGAGCTTCACGCCGAACTGGAAGTACGCGGTGCTGCTGATCCTCCAGGTGCTCATCTTCTCGGCGCTCACAGTCTACTCGATGAAGTGCCCGATCAACAACTTCACGTGCGACGACGTCGTCCACCCGATGAACTTTGTGGTCGGCGGCATCTTCCTCATCATCGTGCTCCGTGCGCACACGTCCAAGAGCCAAAGCGACCTGCTGCTTGGGATCGTACTCGACCTCACAGGCTTCATCTACGTCATCGGCTCGCTCTTCCTGATCGTGAGCTTCGTGGACATCGACCGAGAGGCGACGTATCGGAAGCTCGTGATCGCGCTGCTGTACGTTGTGTGGGCATCCGACTCGGGGGCGTACCTCCTGGGGAAAATCTTTGAATACTGCGAGTACACCCACAGACACCCGCTCGCTCCGCACCTCTCGATGAACAAGGACTACGAAGGAACGGTCGGCGCCATCATTTTTGGTGTCTGTGCGATGTTCGTCGCCTCGGACTTGCTGGAGATCCCCGGGAGCGTGGCCGAGAAGCTCATCTTTTCGACGTTTGCGGTCATTGTCGGACGAATCGGCGATCTCTTTGAGAGTCTCCTGAAGCGCGCAGCACTCGTGAAGGACTCGGGGACGCTGATTCCAGGTCATGGCGGCGTGCTCGACCGAATTGACGCACTGATGTTCGCGGCGATCGTGTTTTCGCGCTATTTCGACGCGATCATCTTCCCAGAGGAGGGCTGACCTTGGACTCACCAAGAAGAAGGAAGGCGAGGGTTTACAAGAAACCAAGCAAAGTCGCTCTGCGGCAAATGGCTGTGAAGGCATCGAGACCCACAGAAGCACAGCAGCGCTCCAGCCCTCTGAGTGACACAACCTCTATGTATGTAGGCAGCGCCAGGGAACTCTGATATTGCTATGACACGCACTTTCGCGCGCGACTTCCGCTTCCGCATGCACAGCAAACACAACTTATCAGCTGCGTTTTCCATGCAAGCGAGGAAAACGACCAGAGTATTCGTTTGACAAATCCCCTTATCCATGTGAAATGTCCTGATTTGACTCGACAGCGTCAAACGGAGCTGGTCACGCACAGCGCTGCGCCACGAGCGCGAACTTTGTCCTGGTCACGTCGCTAGCCAGGATCTTCCTGATCTCGCAGAAGGAGTCAGTCCTGTGTTGCATCTTCGGCGATGAAGTCAGCTTCTCATTGGCCAGAATAGAATATTTCGCACCTGCGATTGGCTAGAAAAACACAGGAATAGCCAGCCGTTTATTTGGTTGACAACAAAACCAGCTGGTGTCAACAGATCAGCACAGCAGAAGAAGGAAACAAAGAGCTGCAAAGCGCTTCTCTGCTGTTTCTACGGAGGCGTTAGGCGACTACCACACGTCTTCATCGCCTTCATCACCTCATTCGCCACCACCAGCACCACCACCACCGTCACCACCACCACCAGCAGCAGCAGATCTCTCTCCAGAGATGGCGACGATGACGCGCGCCAAGTCCGTGTCCATCGCGTCATCCGTGCTGTTCAACATCGAGGAGGACCAGGACTCGATCCCGGGCGAGTCGTCCGCGTCGGCGATCAACAAGACCGTGCGCACGCTCTCGAGTCCGCCGCACATGACGTTCAAGAAGCCGCCGCGGCCCGGCGCCGTGAGCAACGCGACCACCGTGCAGTCGAACGACGATCTCTGCGACAGCAACGGCGACGACGACGCGGCCATGTTCGCGTTCCAGCGACAGCGCAAGCGCGCGCGCTCAAGGAAGCCCAGCATCTACGCGACATGGTCGTTCTGCGGCCACTCTCTCTCGAACGCCGTGCTGCGACTCATCACGTCGGCGCTCACAGTCCCCGCTATTATCGCAGCACTCGTGCTGACGCCAAGACTGGCGCTCGCATTCTTCGCTGCGACTGTCGTGTGCATCAGCGCGTACGAGTTCTCGTGGCTGGCGTTCAGGATCCACTACCAGCTGCTGTCGACGTACAACTACTACGAGAGCAAGTCGGCTAGTGGTGGCGGGGGCGACACCGGCAGCAATTCGGAGGAGAACGAGGTGTACCCTTTCCAGAGCTTCGTGTCTGGGAACACGCAGTCGACGTCGTCCTTCAGCACGGGCAACTTCAGTCTCTACGCCCAGAACGCGAGAGAGTCCTTTGAAGACCCCGTGCTCGATGTGGACGACGCGCACCACTCCGCTGCTGCCACTGGTGGCTACCAGACTGGTCCATCTCCGCTGGACGCGCTCTTCTTCGACGGCACCCCGGACATCCTCTCGTCCATCGCGAAATCCTGGTTTGGCGGTCGCGTCCTGGTCGCGCGGATCATCTTTGCAGCTCTCATGACCGCAGCCTGGTCGGTCGCTTCCCACTATTACTACGACATTTCGAGCTTCCCAGTGGCAGCAGTACCCCAAGCGTTCGTGGACTTTCCGTATTTCTTCTGGGCTGTGAACCTTCTCGCTTCCATCTGCGTGTTGCGTGCGCCGAGTATCAAATCCGCGCTGTCGCTGGTCGTGCAGAAGGAGATCTTCATGGTGCTCATGCTCAACAGCATGAGCTGTCCGCTCACAGCGAGCGTCTGCGAAGCGGCGGACATCAGTCGTCCGTTGCTCCAGCCCATGCAGACGTTCGTGATCGGCGTGATGCTTTTGCTGGTGCTGCGCAGCTTCTCGGCTACGAACCCGGCCGACCTTGCGATCTCGTTCATGCTCGACGTGCTCGGATACGCGTACATCGTGGGCTCAATGGGACTCCTCACTGCTGTTGTCGACACGAGTGACGCCGCGGGGAAAATGTTTGTTCAGGTGCTCTTGCTGCTACTCGGCGTCGTGTGGACTGCAGAACTCGCCGGCTACTGCTGCGATGCCGTCATGTACCACTTTCGCATCCACCACATCCAGGTTTTCCCCCAGTGGCTGGCTCTCAAGTTCGACATTGAAGCTGCGATCTGCTCGATCGGAGTTGCAGTAGCGGCGATGCTCGTGGGCAGTGAGCTGCTGGATGTGCCGGGGACTGCTGGAGCGAAAGTGGTCTGTGCGCTGTTTGCAGCGCTCTCGGGGAGACTCGGTCGACTTTTCATGGCGCTCATGAAGAAAGCTGCGGGCGTGCGGTGGTCGAGTCGCCTGCTTCCAGGCTACGGCGGGCTACTGGACGCCGTTAGCATGCTCCTCTTTTCATCGCTGGTGTTTGCACAGTACTTTGTGTACGTGGGGACTCTGCTGCTAGCGGCAGAAGCGACAAGTGCAGAGGCAGTAGGTCTGACCCCAGTCGGCAGAGGCGTCGACTTCTCCACCGAACTCGCCGCCTAGATGGCGAAAGTAGCTGTCAGAGCGAGAGATTATTTAAAACGGAGAGTAACGAGGAATTGGTTTCCCTATGTCACTTTTGTTGTTGCAGGAGAAGCTCAAGGTTGCAACTCTATCTTGCAAGAGCTGACAATGTCAAGCTACAGCGAAAGATGTACGCGGCGCTTGATGACCACTTCCGTCGCGCCTTTCACCAGCACGTCCATCGACTGGTGGTGATTCGCTTCCAGATAGAGCACCAACAACAGAGTTACCAGCAGCTAGTCGGACGTGGGTGAAGACGTGACTCTGGCGGTTGCTTGTTGGCGGCAAGCATGCCAGCGTCGACTACGTGCCGTGGCTCATCGCGCTCGACACGGGCTCGCTCACGTCGCTCTACCGCGTGGCCACCAAGTACGTCGGCCGCTGCCGCGAGGAGGACGGCAAGCCCAGCGTCACCTGCTCTAGTGAGTGAGAAGGAGCAGAGTCGAAGGATGCAGGTTGGACAAATCATAGGACAGATGGGAGAGTGTGGGTTTGATTGTTGAAGTCGCTTAAAAGACTCGATTCGGAATAAATCCGATTGTTTAAAGACAAAAACCGCACTGGTGTCATGTAAAGGTAGGATAAATCGCAGCTGTTGCGGATCTTGTCTTCTGGACGCCATCTGACGAAGCGGAGCTTGGAGCAGGCGTGAGAGAACAAAGCAGAATGCTCACGCAAAGCAGAGGCATTGCGTGCAGCGTGACGCCAGCCCCCGTCTGTCAGTGTACAGCAGTGTCCCGTCACCATGTGGTTGGGAGCCAAATGCGAATGGAGATGCTGGATGAGGGGAGCATCCCACTGTGCACCACCACCACCGAGACAGCGAGCAGCTCCAGCCTGGTCGCCTGATTGCTTTTTGGTCAGTCGAGAAGTTGCCGTTGTCTGCAGAGCCGAGAGCTCCCTGACTCACGCACTCAAGAATGGCGACCCACGCGCTCTTTGACGACTCGCGCATGGATGTCGTGCACGTGATCACGCCCTGCGACCTCCGAGCAGCGCAACCCCAGCAGCAGCAGCAGCATGCCTCGCTCTCAGTGGCGCATCCAGAACAACGTAACGAGACCATCGCTGAGGGCAACTTTGCACAAGAAGAGCACGCCCCCGACGGTGACGACGACGACGACGACTTGGAGTTCTCTTTCTCAATCGTCAGCATCTGCGGCAGACGAGTGGAGCTCTCCAACACCAAGCGCCAAGTGATCTCCAGCCTCGCTCTGATGCCGTTGGTCATCACGCTCGTGTGGCTCTCCCCTGCCAAGGCGACCATCTTGCTCGTCACGATGAGCGCGTTCGTGGGGTTGTACGAGTTTGCGTGGATCGCGTTCCGTATTCAGAGCCGGTTGCTGGAAACCTACCGCCACTACGAAGACGAGGACGCGAAGAAAGCGCAGCGACGACGGCAACACACCCGCGTCACGGTCGCTGTTCACCGCGAAACAGTGGCTGCGATGAATGCTGGCACACCGGCGCTGCCGCAGCTCCAAGTCGACATGCTGGAGCTCCCAAAGGTGTACCCTCGCTGCTGCGCTGTTCGAGATGTATCCGAAAAGCTCTTTTGCGGCAACCAGTGGACTGCAGCGCTGGTTCTCGCGATCCCGCTCACTGGGCTGCTGGTTGCGATCGACGTATGGGTGGTCGAACAGTTCCTGCTGACGGGGCTCCCCACGGAGGTGCTCACAAGCGAGTCGTTCCACTGGATCTTCTTGATGTCCACGCGCTACGTAGCCAGTGTCTGCGCGCTATTCTGCCCAAACTGGGAGTACGTGGCGCTCATCGTCGTGGAGGTCGGAGCGTTCAGCACCATGACGTCGCAGACGCTGTTGTGTCCAATGGGCAACTTTGTGTGTCCACAGAGCGACAATGGCACCGCCATCACCGTATTTATCACGTTCACGGTCGCCGCAGCAGTGATTCTGTTCCTCTCTGTGCTATCGAGTGGCGATGCGGTCGAGCTCGCTGTCAAGAGTTTGCTGCACATTCTGGGTTTTACACTCGTGTTCGCGCTGGCGTTGGCGATCCTGAGCCTAGTGGACATCGTCGCGATGCACGCGTCGCGCGGGTTCTTAACGGCGCTTCTCGCAGTGGTTTGGACGGGCGACTGCAGCGCTTTCAGCTGGAACCTGGTGCGAAAATCGATCCAGTGGGGTCAATCCCCGCTGACGCCAACGCGGACGCACGTGGATCCGAGAAGAGACATCGAGTGCACGTTGGTCGCGACGGGTGCCGGTGCGCTGGTGATGGCGGTTCTCACGCAGCTAATTGTCCTGCCGCGCGGCTCGCTAGAAGTGCTCATCGGACTAGCGGTAGGGGCGATCTTCTTTGGCCGAATGGGGGATCTGCTGCTGGGTGTGCTGAAGAAAGCGGCAGCTGTGAGGCGATCCGGAGCTCTGTTCCCAGGTCTCGGAGGCGCTCTCGACCAGACCATTTCGATTTCGTTCGCAGCACTCGTGTTCGCGCAGTACGCAGGTCAGTTGTAGGTGAGCAGAAAGCGTTGTTGTGTTCAGTATTTGTTGTTGTTGGAGAGAGAGAGTATTTATTGATAAATGAAAGCAAACGTGTGGCTACTCTATCGAACGAGAGGAACTCGTGCCAAGCTGCGACGGTTCTGTGCAAACGAGAGACTGGAGAGCGATGTCCGTGTTCTCTGGCGAAAACAATTTGAGTACAGGAATGCCACCTGGTGCTACTACTGTTGCACCATGAGCGAGCATCGGTCTCCAAAGACGATGCTGATGTTAGATCTCCTTGATGGACTTGTTCGTTGGCGCATGACGAGCAGGGTGGAGGTTTTGGATGTGCGACAAGAGGTGCACAGATCTGCTATTCGCAGCAAACAGAATCGTTAAGGACTAAAAGCAACAGCATTTCAGCTCAATGTCACTAATGCTCAGACAGTCAGTATTGCGAAACAGCACACTCTAGGCACTATATCCATCGCGTCACTCAAGCGAATCGTATCCGCCACAATCCTCCCTCCCCTCTCCTTTCCTTCCTTCATCTTCTTCTCAAAGAAAAGAAATCTTCGTGATCGCCACCAAGCGCCTCGCCCCGTTCTCTTCCTCCTGACCACCATGATGCGCGGAAGCAGCAGCAGCAAACCCACCGCTGTGATCTGGACCACCGCCGGCAACGCGTCGCTGGACCTCGCCGACCCCGTGCAGGCCGCCACCCACGAGCACGCGAACTGGCAGCCGTACGACTTCAACGGCGGCACCACGCTCGCCATCGCCGGCAAGGACTTCGTCGTGGTCGCGGCGGACACTCGTTTGAGCACGGGCTACAGCATCCTCAGTCGCGACGAGTCCAAGGTCGCCCACTTGACGCCGACCACGCTCTTGGCGTCCCCAGGCTCGCACAATGACGTGATCCAGCTGCGTGGCGTGCTCAAGATCCGCGCGCAGATGTACGAGCACGACAACGGGGTCGCGCCGTCGACCGGCAACATGGCGCAGCTGCTCATGAACACGCTCTACTCGCGCCGCTTCTTCCCATACTACGCGTTCTGCATCCTGTGTGGCATTGACGAGGAAGGCAAAGGCGCAGTGTACACGTACGACGCCATTGGCTCGTACGACAAGGTCACCCGCGCGGCGCAGGGCTCTGGTCAGCAGCTCATGATCCCGTTGCTGGACAACTTGGTCGAGCACAACTCGAGAACCGACCCAAAGAAGGAGCTGTCCATTCAGGAGGTACGTTTGTGTATATTGTGGCTTGGTTGGGTCTCCTTGCACTGGTTGAGTGTGGATCTGATCTGTTGTGTTTGCTTGCTGTGGTGTCACTCTACCAGACCAAGGAAATCATGAAGGACGCGTTCGTGACTGCTGGAGAGGTGCGCTTGAGTGCTCACGGATGGACGCTCGAACACAGAGCTCACGCCTTGTTTGTGCTTTTCATTCCACAGAGAGATATTTACACAGGTGACAGCGTTGAAATCTTCACGATCACAGCTTCGGGCATTACGAAGGAGGTGTTCCAGCTGAAGAAGGACTAAGATGACTGACGCGCGCTCCGGAGCAAGCAACATGAGATGTTTCCAGCCCAGCAACAGCGAACCAGTGCAAAAAGAAAAAGATCGGACTCTGTGTTGACGAGCGCTCGCTGACTGTGATCGGAAGGGATCTCTTCGTTCGCTGCGTCAAGAAGCAGCAGCACCCAGCGTCTCGAAAATACAAAGCAAAAACAGAGAAAACGACTAAAGACAAGACCAATGCAGCTGCCTTCTTTCCTTCTCGCAAACCGAACGATCTCGTCCCTTGTGTCCAGCGCCAGGTTGTTTGTCTGCACTGAAAAAAGCAGCAATAGCTCGCTCCGTGTTCACCACTTCTCACTCCTTGATACTCGCCTGCGGTACCACGACTTTGTCCATCTCTTCTGTTGTTGAACGCTGGCTGCTGTGTGTTCCAACGATCAAGATCGCGCTGCACCTTCTAGAACATGGCCATCACACAAACAGATTTGCTCCCACACCTGAGCTCATCCGATGAGAACCAAAAGACCCTCCACGACGGCGCTGTCCCACTCGCTCTTTTCAAACATAATAACAGCAACACAACCGACGCTGCTCATCAAACGCACCAACCTACGCGGAAAAACTCTTCATTAGTATCTTCAGTTACCATGAGAGTCGCGAAGCGCTCCGAGTGTCTTCATGGCGCGACTCCACACCTTTATCAGTCGCATGGACGAGCTGTACGCTCCACTCCCTGCCTCCTCTGATACCGAAGTGTCTCCCAATCACTCATCGCTGGTTTGTTGCCCCGCTCTGCTGTTGCTACTGCTCATGCTTCTCGGTTCTTGAGCGCCAATTGCCGCACCTTGCGCTTATATAACTCCGGGTCGTTCTTGAGGTCCATGTACGGCTCTCGCTGCGCCGGGTCGCCCATGTTCGGCGCGTCTAATAAGTCCTGCACGCCCTTGAGGATCTGCTTGATCGTGACGCTCGGTTTCCAGTCCTTGTCTTCGTTGAGGATGCTGAGGCAGACCGTGCCGGACGGGTACACGTTCGGGTGGTAGAGCGGCGGCACGAACTTGACGAGCGGCGGCTTGCTCGGGTAGTCCTCCGAGAACGTGAGCGACATCTTGTACACGCCGCCCTCCCAGTCCGTGCCGGCTTTGCCCGGGATGCCCGCCTGCCACATCATGAGGTTGAGCGAGCCGTCGTCGCTGGACACGGGGCGAGCCCAGAAGCCTGCCGGGTGGTCGCGGCGCCAGTTCTTGCGCTCCTGGCGCAGGCGCTGCACGGCGATCGAGTCGTCACTCATGCTGCTCCTCTCTTCTTCTTCGTCTAGTCTCTTGTGTCAATGTCGGACACCTTCTTCGCGCGCACGCACACCGAGCCGCTCGGACAGAACGAACGAGGGGTATGAACGCTGGGAGGTTGGTGGCTTCTTTCGTGCCTCCAGCAAAAGCTTGTTTGCTGCCATAATTCTATCATGCTCAACGATTTGTACACCAGGGGCACAGTTCGATTTCCAAAACGCACACTGTTTTTACGAGGTTGTCAAGTGGACGCGTAATTACGCCTTTTTGGAATCACGTAAAAAGGAGAGTGGATCCAAATCACAAAACGACTCGAAACGACACTCTCATATCCAGCACAGCACACGACCATGGACTCTGCAGAGGTGCATACGCGTGAGTGCATATGCTCATGCTCGCGAACGTGCGAGTGCTGTATAGCGTCAGGCAGCCACGGCCGCTCATGCAATGATCTGCTTTCTGTGGGTGTCGCCTATTTGCTGCATGCAGAGCGAATTCTCCCAGGAAGATGTGCTGCCGATCGCGAAACGGTGCGTCTCGTGTGATTGACGCATGGACCGCCTTCACTCCTCCAGATTTATCTTCGTGTCATCCTCACACAACTCTGCCTGGTTCTCCTCATCGAAGCAGGCGATCGAATCGGCGCTGAAGGACACGGTGTACAACCGCAAGAAAGTGCTGGACTGGTCCAACACGCTGGTCGCTGCTGTGCTCACGGGACTCCGGAACCTCAACAAGCCCTTCAAGTACGCGGTCACGTGTCTGATCATGCAGAAGACCGGCGCCGGCATGTCCACCGCTGCGTCCTGCTTCTGGGACCCGACGCTCGACGACTACTGCACGGTGCTCTGGGAGAACAGCACGATCTACTGCGTCGTGACAGTGTACGGCGCCGCGATCTCTCCGTCCGCAAGCAAACTCGACCATTAGGATTGTGTCATGTCGTGTTTTTTCCAGCCACTATTCCAAAAGCAAGTGTTCTCGCAGTTTGATGACGCATACCTTCATATGTGTGGCCACGACTATTTCCCTGCTCGCTACGCAATGAGAACCTACAAAACAATGGACAGAGCGTCCATCACCTCAACTGACAGCCTTGAGCAGCGAGCTGAGCAGAGATTGCGCTGCGTCGTTAACTGGGGACGATGGCGCGCCACTCTTTGGCAGCAGCTCCTTCAGACGCTTCACGAGAACAGCCTGGTGCCGCTTGATCTCTTCAATGAACTCCTGTTTGTCTTGCACTTTTTCGTCGCCGTCGCTGGTGGTGGAATTCTTCAGTGCCTCCAGCATGTTCTCCATCGCGAAGAACGCGCGGTGCAAAGATTCGTCGTGCTTGGACACCTCAATCACGCGGGTGAATGCCTGCAGCCCACCGTGCTTCATCAACAGCCAACTCACCTGCGGTACCTGGGAGACCATCGCCAACGCACCTCCAGCCGCACGCGCTGTCTCGAAGTCCTCCTCTTCCTCCTCGACGGACGCAAACGCAAGCCACAGACGGATTTTCTCTTCGCTCATGAAGATCTTCTCAATCACTTCTTCATTCGGGAGCAAGTTGCACAGCGCCTCCGTCGCTGCACGACGCACCAGCTCGTGCTCTGAGAACTGCAAGTACTGCAGCGTCGCCAATCCCTGTGGCTCTGTGACGATGCGGTTCTTCGTCTCGTCCGACACACTGGCGATGTTTGTCAGCGCCATGAGCGCCTCGAACTGGAGCAGCTGCGTCTCACCCTTGCACAAGTCGAGAAGTGGTCGGATGGAGGAGAAGAGCGACGACGCCGAGATCAGGTTTGGGTTCGTGCTGATGAGAATCTTCGCGATCGCCTGACCCGCCGCATTCGAGATCTTGGTCCCGTGCTGCTGCTTCGCGAGTGGCTTCTTATCATCCTTCGCCATAGCCAGCGAGCCACTATGCATCGACAGAGGGATCAGCGACTGGAATACGCCGCACTGCACCAAGTTGCCGCGGATCTCAGTCACTTCTGCGGCATGCAGCGCACTCAGCACCGCCATCTCTACCACATTCTGAGACTTCGTCGTCGAATACTTGAGCAGCTGCACCAACGTCGTGAGCACGTCTCTCGATTTCGCCAACTTTTTCACGCGCGAGTGCACTTTCTCAGGGGTGTCACCATCTTCGAGCGCCGATTTCTGCTTGAGCGCTTTCTGCAGCTCTTCGTACTGCTCCGCCGTCATTTCCATACCGTCCATTTGCTTCTTCTTCAGCGCAGACTCAGATGTGAGCACGTGGTGAAGGATGTAGCCAATGCCATAGTAGACGTTCGAGCGGTACCCGACGTGCGCGTGGTGGTCACTGGAAGTTGACTTGGATGCCGGAAAGTCGACCTTGAAGACACTCGTGACAGCTAGAGGACGCTTCACGAATGCGTCTTTCACGGAAGTCATCGTAATCATGTACGACAACGCTTCAATGCCTCGCTCTTTTGGCGACGCGCCACTCCAGAACATCTGGCGCTCGATCGTCTTGGTTTCAAACGCGTGTGCGCGCTCCAGCACGTCAAAGATGCTGTCCAGCAAAAGCTGTCCGTCCGCGGTTTCCAGTTCCAGCGTCTTCTCGACAATGGAAATCTTCACCTGGATGCTCAGAGCACTGGCTTTCAGCACCAGATCTTCGTCATCCATCGCAGACTTGAGCATCTTGAAGATCTCGACACGCAGCACAGGCGGCACACACGTCGTGCCGTTCTCCACCCCACAGACGCTGGCGACACAGTCGACCCAGACCTCCTGGAACTGGCGCGTGCGCTCGCGCTTGCCGTCGAACATCCGGGAAGCGACGAGGAAATCGTAAATGCGCGAGAGGAACAGCGTGCCGTCGTTTCCAGTTTGCTGGACAGCCCACAGAGCGAGCTTCGAGTTGGACAGAAACAGCGCCGACAAAAGCAGACACGACGCCGAGGCCAGTTCCACTTGGTTGCGATCCTTCGGGCTCGCCACTAGCACTGGCGCCACGCAGTATTCGCGCACCAGCTTCTTCAGTAGCGCGTCGTTGCCTTCGAACTGAGACAGACACTGCGTGAACACCAGCGGGAGGCGGCTCAGCAAAATCTCCTTGGACGCCTGCGATGCCTGAGCGTCCTCCACGTGCAACGCGCTCGCAGCCTTTGTGTGGAACAGCGAGAAGACACCCATTTCGTGAGCAAGGTTTGCAAAATGCTGCGTCTTCTGCTTGAGTGCCGCGTCGGCTTGCTTCGTCGATGCGCCAATCGCAGCTGTCGAGATGAAATGCAGCAAACCATCGAGCGAACTGATCTGCAAATCCAGCTCCTGGCTGCGAAGTCCATCAAGAATCCCGCTCAGCACGCGCCGGATCTCCTGGTCGTCGTCCGAGGTCAACACCAAGTGCTTGAAGAGGAACGCGCAGAGCTTCACGATCGATTTTCGGCCGGCGAGGGACATCGAAGCGTGCGGTGAAGGGGAGTTCTCACTGCTGTATTCCAGCGCAACTTGGGCATGGAGAAGCTCGATGAGTCTGTGGAACACGGACGGACCGCTGCGCAGGTACACGAGAGAAGCAAGTTCCATCGACGCAGACGCGATGATCGACAGCAAACCAACGACATGCGTCAGCACAGATAGCACCGCAGTCTGCGCCGATTCGTCATTCTTGTTGTCACTGTGCAGCTCCAGCAGCAATTTGACGACACGCCACAGCACAACCAGACCACCCTTGCTCTCCAGCTCGCGCGGCAGACTCGCGATATCCGAGAAGCACTTCATCTCGAGAAACTTGAGCGCTTCTTCGGTCTTTGGCTGCTGCTCCTTCAGCGCCTTCACGCCGTTCTCCGTGCCGCTTGCGATGGCTTCTAGCGCCTTTTGCAGCCCGTGCACGTCTTCCTGCACGGTATCCTTGATCTTTCTCGCGAGCGCGACAGCGGCTTTGTTCGCGGGGTTCAGCTGCAGCACGAGGCGGACGTCCGTGAACGCCTGCACGAAGTTGCCCAGCCCCACGTACGCCTGCGCGCGTCGGTAGCGCGCCTTCTCGTTCTTCGGGTCCTTCTCGAGCGCCTTGGAGCAGTCCGCGGCGGCGTCTTCAAACTGGTCCAGCTGCAGATGGCACATCGCGCGGTTGCTCCAGAGCAGCACGCGCTGCGCATCGACCGCCTCTTCGTCGGCGGCAGAACCGCTGCTCTCGGGCTTGAGCGCGAGTCCTTCCGAGTACTTGGCGATCGCCTGCGCGTACTGCTTGGCGCTGAAGAGCGCGTTGCCCTCGGTGCGGAAGTGCTCCATTCTCGCGTTTTCTGTTGCGAAATGTGACAACGACGCAAAGACCAACACCACGCGCGCATCTCAAGACAGGAGATTGAGCTCATTCAAGAACTCGACAAACATCTCTGTAAAAACATCAACCCATCGATGATTGGAGTGAACTTCAAGCAGACTTGAAATCGAGCGTTTGATTGAGAACTGCATTTGAACGAATGAGGATGAGCAATTCATTGTTCATCCAATTCAAAAGTGCTGTCCTTGTTACGAGGTTTTGCAGCATGGATTGCTGTCTCGAATGACCAAAAGCATCTCTATTTCTATGTCTACTGGTTTGCTTGCTTCACAAGCCAGACGATAGAAACTGAAACCCAAATCAATTCCCCTAGTCCCTACAAATTGAATCGCGCCTGCTCCACAATTGTTTTGTATCAGGACTCGACCCACAAGTCATCCCTATTGCAACTGTATCGGCAAATGGCAGTCTGCTCCAAACCTGCCACTTTCTCAAACAGCAATTTCCCTTTAGATTTTAGAAACCAAGAGCAACCAACAAGTGATCGATCACAAGCGCAATCGGAAATGGCGGACGAAGACATCGACTCGCTGCTGGAGGCCGGCATCAAGGCTGCGCAGAAGGTGCGTCTGCTACCTGCTCATGCGCGTGCGGGCGTCTCTGAAAGGAGCTCTGTGCTAACCTTATGTGCATCTTCCTCTTGATCCTTGACTTTTATGCGCAGTCGAAGAACGAAGAAAGCGACCCAACTGGGAACGACAACGATGAGAGCAGCATGCCCACCGATAAAGACGGCGAAGGAGGCAGCTCGCGCAGAAAGAGCCGCCGCTCGCGGTCGCCCACGTCACGAAGCAAATCGCGCTCGCGCTCCTCGCGACGCGGAAGTCGACGCAGCGGGCGAGACCGCGACCGCGACCGTCGGCGCCATTCCAGATCGCGCTCGAGGTCTTCACGCCGTCGCTCTTCGAGACGCTCGCGGTCACGCTCCGCTACTCGCCGCCGAGGCTCTCGACGCTCGCGCAGAAGTCGCAGTCGCAGCCCGCGCAGTGACCGCAAGAAAAGAAGCAGAAGCAAGTCCGCCGACAAGGAGCCTCGTCCACGAAGCACATCGGCGGAACGCGCGGAGCGAGCAAAGCAGCGCGAACTCATGGAACTCACTCGAGATCACCGTACTGTGTTTGTAGGCCAATTGACGCAAAAGGTGCGAGAGAGGGACTTGGAGAGATTCTTTGGCAAGATCGGCAAAATCGAGCATGTGCTCTTGATCCGCGACAAGTTCACGAACCGATCCAAGGGCTTTGCGTACGTTGAAATGTCGAATTTGGAAGATGTGCCGAAAGTGTTGATACTAAACGGTCAAATTCCAGATTTCCAAGTATTCCCGATCATGATCAAGGCGTCCGAGGCAGAGAAGAACTTTGCCGCTAAGAAGGATTCCGTGATGAACAACGCTGCGGGAGCTGGCGCCGGCGCGCTCACTGGGGCGATTGGAAGCTTGGGGATCGGTGGTGACTTTACGCGGTCCTCGCATTCTGCTGCCAGTCGTATTTATTGCGGCAACCTGCACACGAACATCACGGAGGACGACCTGCGCTGCGTGTTCCAAGCGTTTGGTGAAGTCGTGTCTGTCACGATCAATAGAGACGAAACGGGGCGATCCAAGGGCTTCGGGTTCATCCAGTTCAGCGCACCTGAGGAAGCAAACCTCGCATTGACGAAAGGCAACGGCTTGGAGCTCGCTGGAAACTACCTGAAGCTGGGAACCGTGAACGACCATCATGGCGGCGGCGGTGGTGGTGGCGCTCACCATTCTGGCGGCGGTGGTAGCTGGAAGCTAGAAGACGACGAAGGCACTGGTTTGAGCATGAACTCGCAGTCTCGCTCGGCGCTGATGGCGAAACTCGCGAGCGGGAAGAACATTTTCCCAACGACTCTGCCAACACCTGCAACGTTCCCTGGCGCAACAACCGCCATTCCAGCGCCTGCACCTGTGAACCCGGCAGTAGCTCAGTACGCAGAGCGAGCTGCTGCGCTGGCATCTGTGCATATCGAGGGGACGGAGTCGTTCTGCTTTGTGATCAAGAACATGTTTGATGTTGTCGCGGAGAGCCGATCGGGAAACCCAGACTGGCACTTGGAGATCAAGCAGGATGTCGAAGAGGAGTGTGGCTCGTACGGCATCGTGCTGCACAGCTACGTTGAGAAAGAGAAAGACGGCGGGTTGGTGTACGTGCTGTTTGACAACCTGGGGAGCGCAGTGCAAGCAGCGAAGGTTCTGCACGGACGGTGGTTCAACCAGAGACAGATCAGTGTTCGGTATCTGTCGTCGCAAGAGTACGTCGGGATGTTTCCTGAAGCGCGCTCTGCGGTGCAATCCGCGCGAAACAACAGCTCGTAGACGCGATCTCTTTCATCTGGGTGGCGAAGACCGTGGAATGCATCGACGAGCAGTTATAGCAGCACACATGATCGAGGAAAACGCATTGGTCTCTAGTAAACAGCCAGACAGACAGCTCTAGCGGGACTAGATATCCACTGACTAACAAAACCAACAAACAGCTCCATTTCCAACAGCACAACAGCGCTGCAGTTTCAATCAAATATACACTATTGAGTTATCCCACAGCTCGCTCGCATGGCGGCTGCGTCGTTTCTAATCCTGTCCTCCTTCTACTTTCACTCCTCTTGCTCGGCGTTCTCGTCCGTGGTGTTCTCGTCACCGTCTTCCTGCTTGAGCGCGAGCGTCTGCTCGACAATCTGGATGAGCTCTTCGATCTGCGTCTCCGTGAAGCGTCCGGCGCAGTCCTCGACGATCAGGTGCACATCCACGAGCTCCACGGGCATGTGGTTGATGAACTGCAGCTTCTCCGCGGCCGTGAGCGGGATCGCCGCCTTCTCCACTTCGCGCAGAAACCTCTTGATCCGCTCGGCGTCCAGCTGCGCGCACTTGGAGTGCGTCTGCGAGAGGAACTTGAGCACCTTGTGGTCCATCCAGTTGCGCTCGGCGTACGCGACGTTGGCGGACTTGTGCAAGCGGCTGTCCTTGCGCTCCTTCATGAGCTCGAAGACCTCGTAGTCGCTCAGCGCACCCTCGTTGATCATCAGCACCTTCATCTTGCTGCGGAATGGAAATGACTGGCCGACTTTGTAAACTATTGAGCCCAGAATGTCTCACTCAAATCGATTGAACGCAAAGGGGAGATATTTTGAATATACAAAAAGCAAATATTATTCCAGCAAAAGAGATCACTTCCCCATACAAAACCCAAGATGTGTGTTCGCGCGAACATGGACACCAACCACATCGCCAAGAGACGCCATGAATCGATCTTCTTTCTCGCTCCGATACGCACTCGCATCCTCTCCAAACGCGCTCACTCGCTCGCCTTCGTTCGACTGCTCGCGCCGCTTTGTCTCCTTCTTTAAATACTCTTCTACTCGCTCATGTCTTGGAGGACGGATTGAGCTGCCGCGAGCGCAGCACCATGGTCGTCGTCGGCGTCTGGATCGCGGATCTCGTCCTGCTCGAGATCGGCGGAGTGCACTGACGCGTCGCCGATCTCGTGATCCGCGGCGGCGGGCGTAGCGTGCGAATCGGAGGCGTATCTTGTACGGCAGCAAACTCATCTGCGAGCGACCGGAACACCGACGACATCCGCACGGGCGATCCTGGTGGGGTGTCCAGTTGCGGCGGCGACGCCATCGAAAAGCCGCTGCTGCTGGTCTCGGACGAGAGCGAGAGTCGCGGCAGCGGCAGCGCGGAGAACGTCATGCGGCCAGTGATCGGGTTCACCGGCCGCTCGATCCGTCGGCGCTTCTTGGTCTTGCGGGGCGGCAGCGGCGGGTTCTTGTGGTCGAGCATGCGCTCCGACGGGGGCGGCGTGATCTGGCTCATCCGGTACTCGCTCTCCTGGAAAACCAGCACTTGCTCCGGGTCGTCGAGCTCGCCTCCCCCGCGCGCCTTGCGCTTGAACGTCTGCTGTGGCTGTGTCTGCTTCTCGGGCGTTCTATAGTCCGCGTCGTCGTCGTCACCTCCGCCGCTTGCTTCCTGCTGCTTTCCTGCGCGTGTACGTCTCTCGCTATTAGAGAGCTGCATCCGTCGCGCTCGCTCGCGTTCATTACGCTTGTCCACTTCGTGGAGAAACGGCGGCACAGGCGGAATCACCACTTTCAGTCGCGGGTAGTCGTTTTCTCTCGTAGCTGCTGCAGCTGATGCTGCTACTGCTGATGCTGGAGGAGGAGATTGTGAGAGTTCTTGTGATGGTGGTGGGGACGACGGAGACGAGGAAGCGTCGGACAGCGGCACCACTTCATCGATAAGCGCTTTCCGATCGACCGCTCGTGCTAATGGAGACGCTGGCAGAGCTGCTGACGTGACGGTCACCGCCGCGTTCTCCTCTCTGCCCACCACCGCGCGAGTGTCCTGCTGCTGCTCATGCTGCTCTGCGGCGCTCGTCGCCATAGTGACCGAAGGAGGAAGGAACCACAGTCTGGTAGGTCTATCTGTCGCGCTCGTGCTCTCTCGCAAGCGTGCTCTTCCTTGAGTTGATCAGCTCGTGCCCTAATTAGGGTTTCCTCTGCTAAGTCCGGAGAGATCACTTGTTCCGTGTCCCCAACAGTTCTCTCCCTTCCTTCTGTTCAAACAGCAGCACTCGATACAAAAACTCCAAACAGCAGAACGCGATGCAAAAAAGAGGAGAAAAGAAGGAAGGAAGAGGGGGATTGATGATAAGCGGACGAGGGAACTTGTGTGGAGCAGACGGGCTTTTGGGTTGTGGGTGGATGTGCTGATTCCGAATCGTGTGATTCCTGGATTATCGAAGGTTGCAAGTGTGCCTCTACAACAGCATACATCCCATAATGCTATGTCCCGCTGGTTCGATTGTGAGCCACAAATCTGGACATCTCACAATCTAACTGCATAACCCCTATTCGTGTATACAGCAATGCAAGTGTGCAGAGTGTTCAGTCTTTCAGGGACGTCTAGACTTGCACAAGCAGGCAAGCGGGCGGGTGGGTTCCAAGTGTTCCAAACCCGGGTCGAAAGTGGCCCACTTGGGTCAGTGTTTGGCGGTGGTGAAGACATGGTAGGAGAGTGTGGGGAGCACTGCAAACACTGAGAGACGAGAAACGCACAGCCGAAGCAATCCAGCGAGCGAGCAGTATGTTGGGTCGAACGATCCGCCAAGCCGCCGTGAAGGGTGCCCGCATGGCGTCCACCAAGCACTCGTCCGTGAACGGCCCTGGCGCCTTCGAGACCGCCTACCAGATCTTCATGAAGAACAACGTCACCTACGTCGGCACGATCCTCGTGGCGGCCGTGGTGGTCGAGGGTGTCTTCGGCGGCGTCACCAACGCCATCTGGGAGTCTTCCAACCGCGGCGTACGTAGTACCACTTGCTTTATTGGTTGCACACGCGATGCGTGTGTGTGTGTGTGTGCTGTGTTAGTTGTGGCCATTGCATCTGACTGTTGTTTCCTTTTCCTTTCTGATGGTCTCGTTCTGGTGGTGCTGTCTGCTGGCTTGCATCGACTTTTCTATATGAACGAATATGCGGAATCAACAGCGCTTGTATCACCACATCGACTGGAGCCAGTTCAAGAGCGACGACGATGAGGAGGAGGAAGAGGAAGACGACGAATAAGCGGTGTCTGCCTCGCGAGTCATTTAGAACGGATGGTGGTTCAGTGCGAGACGAGAGGGGAGAAGCGCAGTCAGTGAGGGGATTCGACAGTATCGATTGAGCCGCAGCTGTCCGTCGAGAACACACAAAAAACACAAGAGAAACAAAATAAAGAGAAGCAAAACTACGTTACGTGAACGAGCGTTGCCCTGTCCCCTTTCCAGCACATGCATTGTCCGTCACAGTCGTTCATTGAGCGTCGAGACGTCGAACTCTCTTTCTCTCTATCACACTGGCATGTTAGGCTCCATCCCCAGCACACAGTGTGTCTCTCTAGTCTTTCTTCTGGAGGATCTCTGCAGCGGCGTCGATGCGGTACGCCTTGGAGTTGCCTGGTCGTCGCTTCACCTTCAACGCGCGCTTGTCCAGAAAGTTCTGCCAAATGTGGAGGCGTCCGCTTGTGTCAGTCAACAATCATCACAAGGCAACACATAAAGCCACACACTCAAACGCACCTCAATGTCTTTCAGGGTCGCTCCGGCGGCGACGCAGCGGACCATCGCAAAGTACATGACGTCGGCGGCTTCTCCGGCGACATCTGGGACAGTCTCGGCCTCGGCGAGCTCCTGCGCTTCTTCCACCAGCTTGTTGCGCAGCAGCACCGGGTCGTTGAACAGGCGCTTGGTGTACGAGCCCTCCGGCGCGTCCGCCAGACGGCTGATGAGCATCGACTGGAGGTGCTGGAGCCCGCCAGCCTCGCCCCAGCAGGTGCGCGTGTTCAGGTGGCAGAAGCCCGCGCCGGTCTGCTCCACAGTGAAGCGCAGCGCGTCGCTGTCGCAGTCCACGTCCAGCTGCACGAGCGCCTGGAAGTTGCCGCTGCTCTCGCCCTTTTTCCAGAGCCCCTGGCGCGAGCGCGAGTAGTAGACGCCGCGACCGCTCTCGATCGCCGCCAGCACGCTCTCTTCGCTCGAGTACACGAGACCAAGCGCGACGCCGCCTTCGTCCGCGACGACGGTCGTGAATAGACCATCGGGGCGGTCCGAGCGCAGGCACTTGACGAACGCGCGACCAGCGTCCACAAACTGCGTTCGCTGCGCTTCGTCAGTAACAGCAGACAGCGCTGGAGCCACGACGTGGATGCCCTTGTGGTGCAGCTCAGCGATGCGCGGCACGAGAAGCGCGCGGGCGAACGTCTCCTGCTTGGCGGCGACCCACTCGACCGCGAAGAAGAACCCCTCGTCCAAGCCCTTGCGCACCGCCAGCAGCGCCTTGAACAGCTGCGCGTACTCTCCACTTTCGCTGCTGGCAGTCTCCAAGCCGGAGCTCTGCGACTGAAGCGCGAGCACGACGCCAGAGGCGGACTCTGCCAGGCGCTTGATCTTGCTCTGCAACAGGGCGGAGAAGTCGGACCCGGCCGCCACGAGCGCGCTCACGTCCACTGGAATGCGCAGCACCACGCGACTCACCGGGAGCTCCGAGACCGCAGTCGCGACCTTCTCGAGCGCTGCTTCGTCGCTCGACTCTGCTGCAACAAGCACCTTCTGGACGCCTTGGTCGAGCCAGCTCACAGCGGCTTCCATCATGTCGGCGCTGAAAGGACCGAGGATCGAGCGCGCATCGAGCAGCGCCGTCTTCACCGCCAACTCGCTCTCTGTGACGCTCTCGGTCTCAGGTTTGACAGGCGCGAGCGCCACCAGCTTATCCGCCGAGAGGGTCGCGTAGAGGAAGTTGATGATGCTGAGCTTGTGCACCTGCTCCCACTGGACCGCCGCAGCAGCAGCAGCGAGCGCGTCGAGTTCCGCCACCAGCATGTTTGTCGTCTGGTGATTCTTGGTCAATTGCTTTGTGTCAGAGCAAGTGGTGGCATTTATTTCATCAGTGTGAAGAGGGTTGCATGATTGGGTGAAATTTGTGTGGTGCGGTGAGATGATTGGTGTAAAATGATGATACTTGCGCCAATTGTGTGTGTTTGCGTCATGAATGGAGGAACACGAACAGAGGGAACGAACCAGAGCACAGCGACTTCTTATTTCCTCGACGTCGCTCAGTACACGGTCACCTCTCGGCCGTTGAGCGGCTGCACGGGACGAGCACCCTTGCCCTTGTCCGTAGCCTCGAGCGTCGCCAGCTGCTCCTTGAGCTTCTTGAGCGAGTCCTTGGACGCGTAGAGCGGGGACTTGATGACCCACCAGTCCACACTCTCGGAGCACGGCGGTGTCGTGAGGCTGCCTGGGTAGTTGAACACGTTGCCTTCGTCCATCTTGGCGGTGAGCAGGTCTGCGTACGAGTGCGAGACCTGGACCGTCGAGTTCACGTCCGCCAGCGAGCTCCAGACCGTGTTGATCCACGGGTGCTCGCTCTCCTGGCTCTGGGACGTCTTGTCCGACTTGTCGATGAACATGCCGATGACCAGGAGCTTGTCGCCGCCGTCCTCCTGGTGCACAAAGTGAGCTTCGGCCGCGAACTTCTTCTTGCTCAGCTTGTGCTCCGACGGCATGTGCATGTGGAACTGCAGCAGCGAGTACGCCTTGTCGCCCTTGTGCACCTTGCAGGTCGAGTTGGTCGTCGTCCACTTGAACGTGTCTTCGAACGCCTTGAGTCCGTACGAGGAGCAGTCGCCCGAGAACGACAGCGGCGCCTGCTCCTTGATCTTGCAGCCCTTGCCGACCGGGATGTCGATGGGCGACTGACTCTTGCCGGCGCAAGTCGGGTAGCCCTGTCCCCAGTTGGCGGGACTCAGCACAGCTGCATGACTCGACTCATCTTGTTGCGCGAGGTGCTTGGACGGACTCTTCTGTTTCTTGTAGCCCCACTTGGTGCCAGTGCCACCATCGGCCGCCACGAGCGACTCGTGCGACGCGCACACCGCGAGCGAGAGTGCAGCGAGAAGCGGGAACTGGAGTCTCATCGTTTCTACAGATGAGAGAGTGAGGCGGAATACGAGACGGGAGATCTGGTGGTGGTACTTGCTGCTGTGCTGGACGCGGCGAATGCTGGAGTGCTATCCAGCAGTCGATCGACTGATGAGGAAGGAAGGAGCACACGAGCACAAGGGTCGCAATGCGTCAGTTCTGCGATCGACAACTTCTGCAAAGTTGCCAGTTCTTGTTTGCGGCCGCGTGGACGTGATCAGGATGGGCAGAGAGGCAACGCGACTCGGCGAGATCGATCGGCTCGGCACGCGCGGGGAGAAACTGCGAATGAGGCCATATGAGTCCTTCTTGTTTGCGGCGGGCGTGGCGCGAGCGAGCAAGAGAGAGAGAGAGAGAGAAAACGAAGCATCTCGATTGCTCGCGCAGTGCATTTAGCGAATTAAAGTCAATCAGTGAGGATTAACGTCCATCTGGCTCTCGCGATGCTTCAGCAGCATGTTTTTCGAAAAACAACTGAAGTTTGCCAAGCAGGACGAATGATTATCTTCGCCAGGGGAACTGGGCATTTAAGAAGAATGGCTTCATCGAATATGGAAGGCTATCAGGTACGAAAGCGGAGGACGGAACTGCAAACTCATCTGGCCAGCAAGAGCGAGCACATAGCGAAAGATCGCACTCCCTCTCTCAGCCACACACGCACAAGCTCTGCTTGATAATGGACATTGCTGGCGACACAAACAGCGCGTTTTGCGAGTTTCTTGAGACGACCTTGCTGATGTGTCAGCGCTATTTGCCTGATTCTAGCAACGCGAGTGGTGCTTTTGCAATCAATAGAGCGCTCTGACATTGGAGCAGAGAAGCACTTCATCCGAGTCTGCTTCCTCCTCCCATTCGCATTGTCATTCCATTTTGCCTCGATCACACGTCACAGATGTGAAGGTTGCCTTGTTTGCGTCATGCAACAAAACGTTTCTTCTCTCAAAAAGTGTTTTTATTCGAACTGGAACCGGTTCAGAGTTGCAGTCCGACCGGACCGTGCTCCAGATTGAATAACACACTCTGCTTCCGTCTTGTCAACATAGTCTGTGTTCAAACATTCACAGAATTGAAAGAGGAAGCAGTCGCGCAAGATGGACGTGAATGCGGTCGAGGAAGCGTTCCTGCGCGGCGAGTGGGTCGTCGCGCTCGCGCAGAGCAAGGAGCAGCTCGCGCGCAGCATCGTGCAGGTAGGCGCTCTCCGTCTCACTCTGCCGCTTTGCAGCAGTGTGCGGAAGTGCGGTTGTTGACGAGCTTTTCTTTGTGCGCACAGATCCGACAGCGCGCACAGGATGGTGCTGGCACGACGACTGCGATGACTGTGGACGAGTAAGCGCGCGGTCTACACTTGCGTAGAGCTGCGTGCTGCTGTTGACTGACACTCACTCTGTGTGGTGATGCTGATGCGTTTGAGCAGAGAGCGACTGCTGTCGGTGTACCTGCAGTCCGTGTTTGAGCTGGAGCAATACGACGAGGTGGAGACTGCAAGCGTGATCGTGCAAGCATTCGAGCCGCTTTCGTTTGAAGTCTCGATCCAATGGTGGGTTGCTGCTCCGCATTATCGCGCGTTCGGTGTGTGTTGTGATCGCAATGTACTGTTGAAACAGAGCCAACACTTACCCTTTCCGCACATTGTTTTCGTTAGGATCAAATTTCTGGTCGCGATGAACCGATCTGAAGCTGGGTTGGAAAAGATCATCGCTCTGAAAGCGCAGCACCAGCAGCTGCTGCTTGCAGACCCCCAGAGCGATCAGTCGCTGCGAGAGCTCGAGTACAAGCGCATCTTCGATGTGCTGGTGTTCCAGATCTTGCTGCCGTCCGAGAGCGTCGCCTCGGTGCGAGAGACCATTTACTCAGACGAAGTGCTCGATGAAGTGTCCAAACAGGTACGTTCGTTTACCACGCCACGTTTGGCGTCATATTGTGGAATGGACTAGAAACCAACCAATTGGGGTATTCATGATGTCCAGCACCTGCTCGAGCGTGTGGACAGCTTTGTCGAGGAGCACGTTCGCGCCACTGCTGCGCCAGCCAGAAACGACTTGACGCAGTCGTCCCAGCAATCGAGTATTATGCCACATGCGTACACTAGCGCCACAGCGCAATCCACACAGAGCAAGATCAAGCAGCAGCTTCAGTTCCAAGAAGGAGATGATTCCAGCACGTACGTGATGATCGGCGGCACTGCGCTGGCGCTGACGTTTGCTGCGATCGGCGCGTTCCGATACAAAGACCGACTGCGCGACGCGGCCGAGGGCGTCGTGCCGGCGATTTCGAAAGGTCTCTCGGACGCCAAGTACGCGCTGTTTGACGCATGAGTTGTAGGTAAACAGCGCATCAGTGGCGTGATGGAAACAGGAGCATCTGGTGATGGTCAAGTTCGAAACGGTTGAAGAATGTTTGGAACTTGTATCTGAAGCGAGGTCGAAAACCCTTTCAAACCTTAACCAACGCATAGCAGACACATTTAGAACTAGACAGGAATCGCTCTATCGAATGGAATCGTTTCTAAAGAGAACAGGCAGACTGCCTTGCCTATCACTGTCGCAGTCGCGCGTTTGGTGGCTCCCCTTGAAAGTGTGAAAGTCGACCAGAGACAGAAAGCTCAAGACGAGGCGGAACCTGATTAACGACGGCGCTCTTCCTTCATCTCTGCAAGGTCGCCCGCCACCCAGAACCCAGAACAGCACCAGTCCGTAGCGCGCTCCCGTGCTGACCTGATCTCCGCACCACACCCGCACCTGCAAGCATGGAGCGCGACCCGTGTCCGTTCCGTATCGTGGACGATGCTGGCGGCGGCTTCGTGCTTGGCGCTGTGTTCGGCTCCGGCTGGTACACGTTCAAAGGCGCGCGCAACTCGCCAGCGGGCCAGCGCTTCCGCGGCGCGATCTACAATGCGAAGATGCGTACGCCCGTGCTCGCGGGCGGCTTCGCCGTGTGGGGACTGCTCTTCTCGTCTTTCGACTGCTCGTTTGAGGCGCTGCGACGAAAAGAAGATCCGTGGAACTCGATCCTCGCCGGTGCCGCCACCGGTGGCGCGCTCGCTGCGCGTGCTGGCCCTCGCGCCGCAGCCGGTCAGGCGCTGATCGGTGGCGTGCTGTTAGCTGCGATCGAAGGCTTGAGCATCATGGTGAACGAATGGGCTGCTGGCCAGGCGGAGACTGCCGTGGACATGGGCAACCCGGAATTAGACGAACAGAAGCTCGCGCCGCCATCCTTTTAGAGTTTATATTTTACTTTTTGTGTGTATGGACGAACGAGAGAGACCCAAGAGCAACCACATTCCAATGGCAAGAACCAACATGCAAACAGCTTCTTTTCTTCCCCATGCAGTTACATTAGCATTCTTGACACGCGTTGGTGGTGTGCGAACCTTCGAGAACAATGACGAAGCCGTCGCGCTATTGCGCAATGGGATCCACACCAGCGCAGGATCACTGAGCGAGCTGGTATGCGTAGAGCCCAGTAAGGAGACAGCGAGCACCAGTTCTCGGTCTATCTATCCCATGCATCAAAACAAACGCGCTGGTTTGAAAGTGTTGGGTGTCATCAGCATCACGCGCATCAGTTGGAGTGACGCTGTAGCGTGTCTATGATCCTGACAAACTGCGCCATCTCCTTTTACATTTTGCGTCAATTGTGCGTCGGCCTTATAAATCTTGCGCTGGAAGAGTGACGGTGATTGTCATGACATTCTTGTCATCAATGAAAATGGATCACAAAACGTCACATGAAACGGATCAATCGCAATGCGTTCTCGCCTTTTCTCGCGCCTTTCGTCGGCTCTCTGTCGACTTGTGTCTTTCACTCGGAACTACTGCTGCTGCTGCATCCACGCGCGCTCAGCTGAGACGCTTACTGCTCACTACCTGAGCTCTTCGCGCTTTCTCGCTCTCGCCTCTGACAAAGGTGTGCAGCCTGCGACCCAGCAGCTCGCTTTCTTGCGTGAGTTCGGAGCTGCTACATTCCATCTTCGGCGCCGTCACATCGAGTGAGCAAACAGCGCGTTAACCGCTGCAACTGCGTAGAGGCGAGTGGGGATGGCGGAAATCAGCTACTATGACGCTGACCTCACCGATGCGATCGAAAAGCTCAATGAGCTCATGGGCAAACTCGCCAAGGCGCCTCCAGGGATCAAGCCCGAGGTACATTGCGTGTTGCATCCGCCGGCTCACCTGATGTTTGCTTACACGACAAGACCGATTCACGCTATCCATTGTCGGCGTCTCTTGTACGTGTAGCTGCTGTCCATGGCCGACAAGAAGATGAAAGAAGCCATCGAGCTGAAGAAAGGGTACCAGCTCGCTATACGACAAGCTCCAAGAGAAGAAGCCCGCTCGTTCCGTGAGGTATTTGTTAGTCGATCAGGCGTGCGGACGGATAGCCTCGCACTAACTCGGTTATTGATGTGCACCAGATATTCGAGGAGCTCTCGCATCGCGTTGAAGAGCTCACAGAGGAAGTGAAGTGGGCAAAAGCAGAGCACGAGCGCAACGGGCTCTTTGGCGATCAGACACCGCTCGGACGATCTGCAACGGGCGGTACAGGGCGAATGGGCAACAAGGAGATGCTCGACAAAGCGGTTGATATCCAGAAAAAGACCGAGAAAAGCCTCGTGAGCACGCAGAAAATGGTCGAGAACTCGAAAGAAGTGGCGATCGCGACGGGCGAGCAGCTCCGTGAGCAGCGGCAGCAGATCGTGCAGATCACCGACGAAGTGGTGCGCATGGAGGACGGCCTGCAGCGCGCGGACAAGCTCATCCGCACGTTCGCACGGCGCATGGCGACCGACCGCGTCATTCTGCTCTTCACGCTGCTGGTGTTTTGCGGCATCGCGGGCATCGTGATCTACAAATCCGTGCATCCGGAAGACACGACGTTCTACGTGCCCGACGAAGTCACGCCGCCGAACCCAGTCGATCTCTACAACAAGACCGTCACAGCGATCAACAGCACGCTCAGCGGGTCGTAAGCGATGCTATGAAAGGATGACAAACCAGAAGAAGAAGAAGAGAACCATTGCATTTTGTAGACTAGTCGGAAACGTGTTTCATCACCACAAATCCCCACCAATTTCTATACCCAATTCAGGATCTGATCGCTCTGAGCTCTCGCCTCCGTCACTGTCGTCTTCTCCACTGCCGTCTTCCGACTCGCTGCCCTCTGAGTCACTTTCGCCCGAGTCCTCCTCACTATCTGATCCTGACTCTCCTTCTTCATTCTCACTGTCATCACCATTGAGCGCTCGAATGGACTC
>JAASFO010000188.1:0-33053 GCA_023333815.1 Globisporangium recalcitrans
ATGGATCAGCGCCATCAGTCTGTCCATGTGCGGCACAAAGTGCTGGTGGAAGTTGCCCGAGATGAAACCCCGCCGCGACGCTGCCTTGAACAGCAGCTTGGGCACCAACTCGCTCACGAGGTACGGGTGCTCCGCGTCTGAACTCGACTGGTAGCCCGAGATGTGTCCAAACGCGATGATCCGACCGTGTGGGGATGTTGTCCACTGCTGCACGGAGCAGCTCGCCGCCGACGCTCTCGAACACCAGTTTGAGTCCCTGAAGGTACTCGCTCTTCAGCACCGCGGCGACGTCCTCTCTCTTGTAGTTGATCACGGCGTCGCAGCCCAGGTTCTTGAGGAACTCCACCTTGTCGTCCGAGCTGCACGTGTCGAACGTCGTGGGTACCACAAAACGGAAGTGCTGGTGGAAAACAGTGATGGAGTAAAACGCGCTAGAACTGGTCAGCTGCTGCTGCACTCAACAGTCCTAAAAGGATCAGTGGTCGCAAACCTACGCGATGCCAAGCTACCCATTTTCCTATCCATGTGAAGCGATGGAATTTGTACCCGTCGAACTTGGCGTTGATGGTCTTCGTGAGCACGAACGAGAACGGACCGCTGAGGTTGCCCACTGTGATCACGAGTCCGTAGATCGCTGCTTCGTTGCCGACGCTCGCTAGCTCAACAACCACATAGGTGGAGATGATGAAGCCCACGCCCGCAGGGACCGCCTCGACGATCGGCAGTCCGAGCCAGAACCGCTGGATGCGCACGACGTCCCAGGTCGTCAGCATCGTGCACACCGAGTCGATCGCGACGACCCTGAGCGTGGTGATCGCGGTCATGCATCGCCAGTTCCAGTAGAGACCGTACTTGCCTGTGAGCGTGAGCGTGACGACCGTGATCCCGCTCCGATGATCTGCGAGATCGAGATTGCGAAGCTCATGCCCTCGCCTCAGCACAGCAGCGTCCACTCGTTGCACAATACGCCAGATCACCTGCACGATCGCTGCACACCTGAGCGCGAATAACGAGAAACCACTAGCACCAAATACTATCGCGAGCAACAAAGAACGATCAGCAGGACACCATTCGCAAACAAAATTACCCACTTGCTGGTAAACGCAATGACACCGCGTGCTGCATTAGCTCTGCATCTATGGATCGCGTGCGTCTCTGCGTAGTTGCTACGTGCCATTGTGTCACTTCAAAGCTCGCGGGGTCCTTGTGGCTCTCTCGCTCCTCCTCGTCTTCTTCTTACGGCAAATAGTGTGCGCTTAGCGTCGCTGGTTGGCGAGACTTGATCAATTTACAGCGACTCCATGATGCTGTGCGTCTCTGGCGGGTACATCTTGGAGATCACGACCTGGCGGTAGAGCACGTTCGCCTGCTCGCGCGCGTACGCGAGCGCCTGCTGCTGCTCGGCACTGCCCGGCGCGAGGCTCTTGTGCTTGTGGAAGTCCTCCTTCACGCGGCGTTCCGCGTACTTGCGGTAGTTGTAGCTCTGCACGAAACAGAGTTCAGAGAGCATCAAACGAAAGAGCACGACAGGCGCACTGCGATGAGCAGCATGGACACACCTCGAACTTGGACGCATTGCGCAGCATCTGCTTGTACAGCTGCAGCACTTGTTGCTTGGACGCCATAATTGCTTTCGATTTCTTCTGTGTGGTTAGCTGAAACAGAGTTTGTCTGCAGCAGTTTGATTCGGGTTTCACTTTCTAGTGTTTGGCTGGCGAAGCGAGCCGAGTATTCGAAAGTGAGTGCGATCTGGACAATTCTAAAAGTCGTTTGTAACAGGCGCAAATGAATTGCAGAGAAGCAAATCGCCTTTCAACCACATTCTTTGCAGCGATGTCACAAGGCACTCGATGTTGCACAATGGTGCATATTCTGATGGAAACGATTAGTTTCGTGAAAAGTCTTATCTAGTGATGAGGCAGTTCGGTGCATGTATTGTGAGAGCTTCAGTGCTGTCGCACTTTATCCTGTCAGAGTGTCTGCAAACTTTCGCACTGACTCGACTATCACTCTCGCGTGGCAATTCATACTCGAATCGCTGACTCCTCCTCTTCAAGATATGCAGGTGTGATGATGGGATGGGTAAAGCAAATAATAATGAAAAAAAAAAAGAATTGCTGTCTTTGAAGTTGGTTTTTTGCTGCCTGCTTGCAAGCAAAAAGCGCGATCATTTGCTGCTTTCACGTTCAGCCAGTATTGAATTTCTCCCCAAACACGCGCACGCCCCTCAAGACCGCGCCGACAGAAGAAGAAGAAGAAGCTCAGAAGGACACGGTCTCAGTCGTCGCTTCCTCTCTGCTGCGCTTCCTCTCTCACTCACTCTGTCGTCCGGCTGCCTCCCATCGCCTCCGCATCTTGTTCCCCCTTCATCACTGAATAAACTGCGACCGCCAAGATCGCGATCTTTTCGTTCAACATGTCGAACGCATCCCAAGGTGCGTTTGAATTTGTGTGGGGCAATGTTCTGCTTGTGCGTGGCGTCTGCGAGTGTGAATGCGCGTTAAAGTTGTGAGCTGGATGGTACCTGTCTGGCTGTGCGCGCTCGATTCGGTTCTCACACTCTGTTGGCCATTCCATTGCTGCTCTGGCATGTGCATTAGAATTGATCGACAACATTGCTGCGATTACGCCAGTCCCCAACAGCAGCGCAGGTGCTGCTGCTGGCGGTGGTGGCGGCGAAAAGGCGTTGGCGCCGCGCAAGGAGCGCAGCAAGTCGCGCGACATGGGCAAGCGCATGGGCGGCGGACAGAAAGGAGTGTGGAGCAAACCCGAAGAAGTCATCACGCCAGTCGCCGCTGTTGACAACCACGACCCAAACTACGACAGCGAGGCTGAAGAGAACGTGATCTTAGTCTCGACGTCGGCGTCGCCTGTGAAGAAAGCTGAGCCGTTGAGCTTGGAGCCAGATTCGCTCGCAGCGAAAGAGCTCGCAGTGAACCCGCCACCAGAGATCAAGAAGCGCATCATTGAGATCATTGATGAGTACTTGATCAGTGCCGAGACCGACGAAGTGAAGAGGTAAGTCCATTCCTGGTGCTTCCATATCTTGCTGTGGAAGTCGACGCACCCGCTGACACTTTGTATTTGTGCTCTGGTTATGTTCTCCAGCTCGCTGAAGGAACTGAATGAGGAGGATTTCAACTACGAGGTCGTGAAGCGCGCGATCACGATTTCCATGGACAAGAACGACAAAGAGCGCGAACTGGTGTCGCGTCTCTTGTCCGCATTGTATTTGAACGGATTGACGCCGTCGCAAATCTCCATGGGCTTCCGCCGCGTGCTGCTTCTCGCTGATGATCTCCAAATCGACATCCCAAAGTAAGTGTTTGTGTGCTCACTTGCTAGCTTGAGTGCCTGGTTGAGCTCACCTCTCTTTTTGCACTCTCCATCAGCGCGAGATCGATGCTTGTGATCTTCATTGCTCGCGGTGTCGTCGATGAGATCGTCCCTCCTAGCTTCCTGGAAGACCCTTTCATCAACCGATACGCGCCTGACATTGCTGCCGAAGCGATTAAGAAACTGAGCATCAACCACGGAACGGCTCGTATGGAGAAAGCGTGGGGACCAGGTGATGGTCGACCAGTTGAGGAACTCAAGGTCGCGATCGATCAGCTCACGAAGGAGTACTTGCTATCGTCCGACTTGGAAGAAGCTGCACGCTGTGTGCGCGAGCTCAACGTCCCGCACTTCCACCACGAAGTCGTGAAGCGCGGCATCACCAACTCGCTCGAAGAAGGCGGCGAAGCGACTGGAGTCGCGATGTCGTCGTTGCTGGCGTACCTTGTCGCCCAGGAGATTGTGTCGTCAGACCAGCTGCGCAAGGGCTTTGAGAGATTCAAGATGGTGCTCAGCGACGTGGCGCTTGACATCCCGAATGCGTCTGCGCTGTTCAAGTCGATCGTCGCGCGCGCAATCAGTGATGGGATTTTGCCGACCAATTTTGACGGAAGTGCCCCACAGAATTGAAGAAAAGCCATGGAGAAACATCGTAACATAGTGCACCACGTACAAACGCGATAGTGCTGCGAGACGAACCCAGCCAGAGCAGCTAGTCGCTGGAAGTACGCTGCTGTTCCCGACAGGTAAGTGCAACACGAAAGAGAAAGAGACAGCGGCAGAAGAAACAGAACGAGCAGGAAAACATTTGCACAAAACGAAGACCCACAGAAAGGCAACAGCTTTGGTTCTTGCTGAAAGAGAGTTTCTTTCTTCTTCTCCATTCCTGTCGTGCAAATCACGAGGCGCCATGAGTCAAGATGCGCTGAAGCTGACATGGATGAAGCACGTACCTTGTCGAGTCTCATGAACATTGCATTGCTGACGCACTTCGCCCACTATTCTAGCAAGGCGATGATAGAAAGAGCGCTCCGAGATGATACCCAAGCGCACGATCAAGGTTTCCTCTTCCTCTTGGTTGCTCACCTCTCGCTGCTGCTGCTCGGAAACAAACTGGCACTGCACGACCACGAGACTGGCTTCTTGCAACGAGCCGATCTGCTTCCAGAGCTTCTCGCGTCTCCCACTTGCAAGCGGAGCCGGCAGCTGCAGATCTGCACACGTGAGGCTCAGTGCAGGAGATGTTGGATCGCTCCCGCCTGCATCATCGCCTTCGTTGGCAAGCCAGATGCGAGCCTCAGCACTTGCGTGGTACCTGATGATCTGGTTCTTCGAGCTGCTCGAAGATGGTCGAAGAGCGTAGCGGTAGTAGCGGTGCGTCTTGGTCTCCATCGCCTTGCGGGATTCCAGATCCACAGCGCATTCGACGGCGACCGCTCCATCTGCGTTGCTGTCACCTTCGTCCGGAGTATCACCGTCATCATTGCTGTCGTTGTCGTTGATCTCGACGATCAGCGGATTCTTCTTTGCTGACGCTTCCATTGCTTGCACGCGACTGGAGAAAACCAATTTGGCTTTGTGAGGAACAGCGACGGACTCTGGCTCGCCATCCTGGCTTGCCGCAGTGGTCTCTTCATCATCCTCCACCTGGGCTTTATCACCATCGACCGCTTCCCCTTCCAGGAGCTCTTCGATGCCTTCCATCTGGCAGATCTCGCCCAGTTCCCTCAGATCATCTCTGCAGCTCACACTGCGCTCATCGAACTGTCTCGCGACATCCCCGTACTTGTTGGCAAACTTGCGCATGACTGCGAGGCGCAAGTACGGCACGGCTTCCATGACCAGACTGCCTCGGTTTCCCGCTGGGCTCCAACCTGCATGATCGAGAGTTCGTCGAGGTACCGCTGGATGTCGGCAAGCAACGGCAACTGGTCAAGCAGCAGGTCGTTGAGGTATTTGCGAATGCGCAGGAGCTGGCTCGCCAAATGCGTCGCTGGTGTGGGCAAGCAAACCGTACCGCAATGTGATCAGCCATGTCAGCAAGCAAGCAGCTCCCATGCGCCTGATGAATGCTACAATGCGCATCATTCGTGGAGACAGGCAGGATGTCGAACACAGATCTCTCTGTCTGCCTCACCTCATTGCTCTCGCTCGGTTGATCACCTGGCACGGAAGAGCGAATACAGCCTTCTGTCGCTGAGCACACGCACTCCTTCCCAGTGGTTCCAGGCTGCTCTTGAAGGCGCTTCGTTTGCAGAAATGACGCTTCAAGGATGGATATCTGCACGCATCGTCCATTCTTTCCGTGACCTTTTGATCTTTTGCTGCGACCTTTCGTGTCCAATTCGCGATCAGACGCAGGATCAGACTTCCATATTTCTGATGCAGCAAATGATGATGTGCCGTAGAAAACGGTACGCCGTGCCACTGCTGTGCCAGTCCTGTGTGAGAGCTATTCTTATGCAGCAAACACTCAAACGCTAAGCAATAAGAAAACGCAAAAGCAATACAACATGATGAGCTCTGGCGGCAAAGCGCGCGCGGGCACAGCCAAGGAAAGAAGCGTCTTCGGTACGCCAACACGAGCTACAACGCTGACAACGATACGCCTATCTCGCTCTCCATGCGCTGCGCTTGCTAGTGATGTGCGCTTTCCGGTGAAATTGACCTCATGTTGCGCTTGTAATGCTCGTTCGACTATTGTTTCGCAGTCGGCAACATCCCGTACGATGTGACGGAGGAGATGCTCAAAGAGATCTTCTCTGGCGCAGGCACAGTCGTCAACTTCCGGTACGCCAGCTGACTGTATATGTGCATAGACACAGCCCCGTCCGTGTGAGCATGCTGCGTGCGTGTTGTCGCTGATCGTATCTGTGTGTGTGCTATGTGATGACGACAATGGGTTCTGCGACCACCAGCCTCGTGACTGACCGAGAGACGGGCAAACCGAAGGGCTACGGGTTCTGCGAATACGCGGATGGCGCGACGGCGCTCAGCGCGATGCGCAACCTGAACGGCTACGAGATCAACGGCCGCAACCTGCGCGTGGACTTTGCGGACGGCGGAGACAAGTCCGGCGGCGGCGGGGGTGGCAATCACCATCACAATGGCGGTGGAGGCGGTGGCGGCGGCTACTCGAATGATAAACAGCACCCTACGACTGTGAGCGGCGAAGTGATCATCCAAGCGATCGAGAACGCGATCTCGCGGTTCGGCCCGCTCAAGCTCTACGACATGCTCGTGGACCTCAAGGAGCACGCGCGCCAACGCCCCGACCACACCAAGAGCATGCTGACCGCGAACCCGGCACTCACGCACGCGATTGTGCAGTGCTTCAAGACGCTCAACATCCCGATCCCGTCGTCCACAGAGATGCAGCCGGCGCTGCTTGCGCCACCACCACCACACCTCCATGCTCCGCCGCTTATGGGGCGTCCCATGGGTGGTCCACCGCCACATCGATCGTCCATGGGTGGACCACCTGGTGTGGGAGGTGGGATCTTGGGCATGGCTCCGCCAGGACCTCCGCCTCCGCCTCCAGGCTCGATGGGGATGCCGCCACCGCCAGTAGGAGCACAAGCCCCAGCTGCCAAGGCTGGAGGCACGCGCTGGAGCGCTCGTCCAGGTCCGCTCGCGGGTCTGATGGCGCCTCCGGGAGGTTCAGGGATCTCTGGTCCACCGCCGCAACAACTGCAGCAGCAGCAACAACAACCAGCTGCCGCCTTGCCATCGTACCAAGGACCTCCACCACCGATGATGAGCATGCCACCTCCACCAATGGGAACAGCAGCAGCAGCAGCAGCCCAGCAGATGAGTCGCGACCCGCGACGTGCGCGTGATCCGCGCTTAGCCAAGAGACCGCTCGCCCCCGAGCCCGCAGTCGACCCAAAGCGACCACGACCCGACGACCACCAATTCCAACATCAGCAGCACCAAGCGCCTCCGGGTCAGGGGAACGGGACGTTTGACGCAATAGCGGAGCTCGCGCGCGACATGACCCCGCAGAAGCTCAACATGCTGCCGCCGAACGAGCGACAGATCATCATGGTGTACATGCAGCAGCACGGCATGCCCTTTTCCAGCTAGCCGGTCAGTCAGCCAGTCGCAAGTCTGGACTAGTCTACTGGTCGCCAGTGGAAAAGCTAGATGATAGAGTGCGACAGGTAGCCCCTATAATGCGCAACTCTCTCTCTCTCTCGCTTTGCGTTGGTAACCCAAGGGTCTAAACGGTCTCTGATTCAGGATTTCCTGAGAATACGATGCATGTGTCACCTCCTCGCCAAGCCGTCGCCACCTCTCTCTTGGCAATGTATATCATTCCAGCTTTGACGCAATGCATTAGCAAAGGACGAGAGCACAATGGAGAAGCTGGCACAGCTGCAAGCGACGCTGCGGGAGATTGAGAATGGCGCGCGGCTCGAGAGCGTGGACTCCATCCTCGTGCGCCAAGTGCTGCAGCAGCCACTTGCTCCGCATTTGTCTCGTGGTGCAAAGCATAAGAGCCATCACAAGCAGTGCGCGCTGCAGTCAAGTCACAGCCCCACTCGCCTCAGTAGCAGCAGCAGCAGCACTGCAAATGGCTTGGCGACCAAAGAAGTCGCTGAGCCAGAGCTCGAGAATGTCGCTGGCAAAGACGCGTACCGAGTGCTCCTGGAGCTTCGCAAGAACAGGAAGAAAGCGGCGGAGAAGCAGCAGCGAGACATTGAGGAGAAGAATGAAGCCCCAGCTGCTCCCAATCAGCAAGAAGCTCCGCAACGCGCCAAGCCAGTCCAGTCGCCTGTAAAAGCTGACAATATCCATCTGGGGCTCGCTCTTCAAGCACAGACTCTATTGAGCAGCAATTCAGAAAATGCGGACCGAAAACCTAGACACTCGGAGCCTTTCACAGTGTTGGCACCGAGCTCCAACGCTCCTGACTTCGTTGAGCCTACCGACAAAGAGATGCAGATCGCGATCAAAGCGCGGGGCAGAGAGCTCGTTCGCTCGCAGCAGCAGGTTGAGATCGCCACCACCCAGCTGCACGCGCTCCTCGAAGAATCCCAGAAGCTGCTCCCAAACCAGTTCCTCTTTGAGCGCAACCTCAAGGGTTTCTGCCAAGAGCGCTCGCTCCACGTGATTCAGAACGCGCTCCTGAAGCTCCAGAACCGGTTCTACAAGCTTTACTTTACGAAATGGCGAGCTGCGACTCTGGAACTGAGACGGATCGCCCGCGAGCGAGCGGTTGTGACGATTACCCGCGTGTTTCGAGACCATCGCGCTCGACAAACCGCGCATTTGATGCGCAAGCAGCTGGAGCAGCAAGCCAAGGCGCGCGCATGCACCAAGTTGCAAGCCCGCATGTGTCTCTCAAAGAAGCAGCTGCGCGTGCGCATCCAGCAAGTGTACGAGAAGTACCTCGACCCCGAGTGGGGACTTCCCTACTGGACGAACCCCAAAACCGGTTTCTCAACGTGGGCAAAGCCCCGCGTGCTGCGCGCAGAGGACGTGAGCACTGAGGTGGTGCCGTACCCGCCAGCGAGTCTGGCGCTCAAGATCCAGTGCGAAGGGCAACAGGAGTGCGCCAAGCGCGCCGAGTGGTTCTGCTACGAGTGCGAGGAGTTCTTCTGCGGAGCGTGTCTGCCAACCTTCCACAAACACAAAGGCACCAGCAAGACGGAGAAGAGGCTGGAGAGCCAAGAAAGCTTGGAGGGCAATGCTAAGAACTCTGAGAGTACAACCGAGGACGAGAGTCCCAAGGACAGCCACGAAATGGAGAAGATCGCGCTGTGTGGGCTCTGCCAGTTCCAAGTGGCGTCGAGGAAATGCCTCAGCTGCCTGCCACAGCCCGGCCATTCTCTCAGGAAGAAGGGATCTCAGCTGGCATCCAAGTCGCCGTCAGCAGAGAGCCTCAATGATAAGAGCAGCACCCTCGGCGGCGATGACCCTGAGAGAGAAGCGCTCTTCTGCGACGTCTGCTTTGCGTTTACGCATCGCCGAGGTGTGCTCCAGGTGCACAAGTCGACCGAGTTGCCGGAAATGTGTCAGTTTTGTTCGGCTGAAGATGGCGACGACAACGAGGAGCTACACAAGGGCGATCAGCCATCACGGAGCCAGCGCCAGCCCCTACAGCAGCAGCCAGCCACGAAGAAGAAGAAAGAACCAGCTCGTGCCGTCCAACACGAATGTGAGCACTCCGAGACGATGAACAAGACAACAACCAAAACGCGCGTGTGCGGCAAGTGCGTTGCGACAAGCCACCCAATCGAACTCTGCGGCGAATCTGTGAAGAAGATCCCGCTTCAGACGCACGCGAGGCGCATCGCAGAGGAGATCGAAGCCCGAGATCGCGCAGATGTGGAGGAAATGAAAGCGAGGGCTCTGCAGGCGAAGCGCGAGCGACACGCTGCCAAGATCCAAAAGTTCTGGCGAACCAAAGTCCCCATCCTCCGAGCCAAACACACTGTCGCCAAGCGCAAGATTGAGAAACAGGAGCTCTAGCGTCGCCTCAAGGAGGACGCCAAGCTGGAAAAGCAGTTTGTGTACCTGGTGCGCAGCTTTTTCGGACTCGCCAAGCCGCTGCAGACCGATACTGCAGTGAAAAGAGACTTCGCGAGATGAACGCGCGGCAAAGGCGACAGCTCACGATCCGCGCGCGGATGTTTGGGCTGCTTGCGCATGGATACATGTGCGTCGGGATACCACTGCCCGGTACTGGAAGGGTCCTGAAGGGCTCCAGTGAAGAGATCGTCACGACTGAGGATCTGCGGGGCTGGGTGAAGAACCGGCAAACGATTCGACTGAAGAGGATCGATGTGCTGGATCCGGGTAGTGTGAAGAAAGAGAAAGTGCTCAAGAACTTGTCCTCGTGGTTCCACTTGAGTCACTGGGACTACAGTGACGCACCAGCGATTGCTACTGGTGCTGGTGCTGGTGCTGGGAGTGGTTTCGAGGAGATGCTGGTGGATGTGGACGCAAAGGAGAAGGTGACGGAACGAACGATCCCGCTGGCTCAGGCAGTTGATCTCAGTGGCGGTGATGATGGAGGGGCAATAGCAGCTGATGCTGGCGAGCAACAAGATGGCGGAGAAGCCGTGGGAGAAGAGCACGTGTTTGTGATGCACCTCGTCGAGTACTCGATGGACCCGAGACGCGTCGTGTGGATCAACCACTCTTTGTACGTGTGTGGTTTGAGGTTTCTATGCATTACCAAGTGGCAGACGGCGTCCTCTAATGACTATGGTTGCTGCTGTTGTGAAGGGCGGAGCGCTTCTGGGCTTGGAAGCGCCAGAAGAACATGGAGCGCAAGGAGAGACAGCAGCGTGCGAGAGAGCAAAAAGAGCGAAAAGTGCGAGTCGAAGCTGATACTAACGGAATGAGGTCTACTTCGTGAATCGCCTCACACAGGAAGCCGCTTGGGAGCTGCCCACTCTTAACTGGAGGAGTCCATCGGTACAATAGAAAGCATACCAGCACAGGCAAGAATCAAAAGTCCGTGTGGCAAATGTAAAACGTGCAGATAGTTTAGCTCTATATATCGAACGCACAGGGGTCGTTCGTTCAGTGTGGCAGGAGAAAATACGGTCGTCTCCTATTCGTCTTCACTCGAATCGAAATGACTCCTCTCACTGAGCGTGCACTTGTCACCCCTCCAGGTCTTCTTCTTCATCCACTCACGCCTCGCTACGCATCAACCTGCTTATCTGCGACCCTTGGTGCGCTGATTTGTGCGCTTCTCCTTGCCGGCACGCTTGCCACCCTTTGGCGCGGTCGTGCTGTTCTTCGCAGCGCCGGCGCGGGATGCCGCGGCTGGCTTCCCACCACGGCTTCCTCCAGATGGCTTTCCGCCGCGCTGAGCGCTCTTGCGCGCACCTGGGAACTGCGAAAAGTCGTTTGTGCTCTCCTTGTCGTTGCGCTTCGCGAAACGCTTCTTGCCGCCGAAGCCAAACTTCTTGTCCTTGGACTCGCGCACGTGGTTCACGCGCGGCTTCTTCGAGTCCTTCGAGTTGTAGTCGTCGCCGCCTGAGCGCTTGCGCTTGCTGCTGTTGTTCTCGTTCACGATCGACTCGAGCTGCTCGTCGTTCTTGTCGTCGATCAGACCGTTCTTGTCGCTGTTTTTCCGCTTCTTCCACTGCTTCACAGCGTCAAGCGTCTCGTTCTTCTGTTGTGCGCGCTGCTTCAACTTCTCCGCTTGAATCTGTAGGTACAAAGACACATGGAAAGAGCATTAATACGCAACGCAAGCACACGACGCCTTCACATCACCACCAACAACAACAATGACGCTCGACCACATACCTCCTTGGCAACCTTACGGTGCGCCTGGGACTTCTTGCGCTCCTCCACAGCTGTGATCTTCTTCTGCTCGTAGATGAGCTTGTCCTTGACCTTGGCCATGTGTGCGTCGCTCTTGAGCATCTCGGCAAAGTAGTCGTCTGGACGCTTGTACGCGATGTTCTCTCGCTTGAGGCGGTCGCGCGCAAACCGCACGCTCGCGAGCGTCTGGTTGTAGAACGCGACCTCACGCTTCAGGTCGTCGTGCACATTCTCGAGCTCGAGCGGGAACTCGCACGTCTCGAGCGTCTCGACCCACGCAAAGCTCTTCTCCTGGTTCCACTCGGCAGCGATGGTCTCGAGCGCCTCGCGGTTGTAGATGCCCTTGTTCTGCGCCTCGTTGCTGGCCTCCTGCTCTTCGCGGAGATGCTCCTCGTACAAGCGGCGCTCCAGCTCCGCTTCTTCGTCCTCTTCGTCCTCGTCGCTGTCACTGCCGTCGTCCGAGCGTCCGCCCTCAGCGAACGAGCTGAGCGCCGGCGTCTCGAGGATCTCCTCCTCCGCGGCTTCTTCGGCACGCACCAGCGTGCTCAGTCCGCGTCCTCCCTTGCGACCCATGGCGGCTGGCTGTCTCTTCGGCTCGTGGATGCAGATGCGTAGAGCTGCTGCGATGGATGATGTCAGCGACAAGAGCGATCGCAATGATGCTGGCGCTTGGAGGCGTTTAAATGGCGAAGAGCTTTTCGCAGTTGATTGGTTGTCAGCTTGCTCGAGCGGTACTGCAAGAGACACAATTCACATCACAGATGGTGAGGAGTGATGGTGCATTGTGAAGCACAGTGTACTGTAGTGCACAGAATGTTTTGGTGATCAAAGTTAATGTGTCTGATAGAATAGTGTGCTTTCATATGAGTGCCCTAAAGAGTGACATCGAAGAGATGGCAACATCTCTACTTGCTGAACGAGAATGGAAATCTTCAGATGCATGTCTTGGATGGCGAAGGATTGGAACACACTCACGCATTTAACGCCGCTATGCTGCATGGTTCCCTCTTATCACGCGAGCACAACCCGTCCTCAAAGAGCCCATACGCGCAACAACAACAACACTCCTGAACAACAGCAGCACATGGAGGAAATGTAGCCATCCCTCCCTTTCTTCACACAAACCATCACTTTCCTCTCTCTCTCTCTCTCTCTCCATCTACACGACCCCTTTCTTCACGAAAAACGAGCTCCCCGTCTGGTAGGCGCCGATGAACTTGTGGTGCTTGCCTCCGATCACGCTCCCGCAAGTTGGACAGGTCGCCATTTGCACGGGCGTGCCGCACTCTGTGACCAGGTACGGGTGGCGCTGAGGACACATGTACCAGACGCCGCACCTGCGGGTTGCGTGGTAGATCATGTCCTTCTCGTCGTCCGTGAGTCCAGAGTTTGGGCTCGCTGGCTGCACTGGCGGCGTGCGTGGCGTAGTGACGGGACGAGTCTCAGAAAAGTCCTGAGCACAAGTGGGAAGACTTCAGTTAGCCCAGCTAGCCTTGCAAATACCGCGCAATCGAGGCTGTGCTCTACACTTACCTTCTTCGACTTGGACATCGATCGAAAGAGGTCGCGTAGCCGCTGCAGCGGACTTCTCTTGGTCTTACTGCTGCTGCGTGCTGCTTCGTCCGCCATTTTCCGCGCAGACCCACTTTTCAAGATTGGACTCTCTCTCTCTCTCTCTCTCTTGTTCTCGTTCTCGCTCACAGATCTTCGCTGAAGAATTGCTTGTTGAGCCTCCGAGTACGAAAGCCTCAGACTTCTTTATCGCGGAAACGTCTCTGCTACGACGCAGGCTTAGCGGCGAACTCTCGCCGCTGCTCTTCGTCAATCAATCAACCGAAGGTGGGACCACATCGTGCAAATCGCTTCGTTGAAGGCTGGGGTCGGCCACGTCCCACCACTTCAATGGCGCGAGGTTTGTACAGTCCTTGCTGTTGTAGTCGCTGGTAGTGGTGCACGCAGAGTGCGTGGCGGTATAATCGATCGATCTGCGCACTTTGGACACCACATTTCGTGGCGCTGTTAATCAGGAAAATAAAGCTCAGGATGCGCTTCTGGAAAATGCACGACAGTGTTGGCTCGATGCTGCTGTTTGGAGCTCATGCAACGCGTTTGATTGATTGATTCGCCACGCAACACGAACATGCATTTACTCAGTTTGCTGTTTATTAGAGAGAGAGAGAGAGACAGAGAAACCCGACGAACGCGCTTAGGAGCAGCACGGGTCGGCCGAGATCGGCACTTTGGACGTGTCGTTCGTGAAGACAAAGTAGCCGATCGTGAAGCCGAGCACGATGCTCACGATCAGCGTCACGTCGTACGTCATCGCCGCGAGCATCAACAGGTACGCGATGAAAATGCGCAGTCCGTGCTGCAGACTGTCGCAAAAGTGCTCGTAGTCGCTCACTTTCAGCGCCTCGCCTCCTCGAATCGGTGCTATGCTGCCATTGCTGTTGGCGCTGAAGAGATGCGCCGCGGGGATCGCCATCGTCGTTCGCACAGCAGCTGGCGCTGGGATGGATCGCGACGAGATCGACACGGACGTGACCGTGGCTGGGACGGCGCTATTCGCATTCTTGCTGATCTGCTGCTGCTGCAGTGTCGCGGCGGCGCTCAGTTTCGAGCTCGATGGCGCACTCCCATTCGCTCCATTCGTGCCGTTGGTGCCATTTGAGCCTCTGCCGTTCGTGCTGCCTCTGCCCTGCTCGGGGTCGTAGTACCGCGACGACAGCACGACTGCCGCTGTGCGCCGCTGCTTGGCGAACTCCTTGGCTTCCTGGATCTTGTTGCCGCTGCGGGTCGTGAGGTACTGCGCGAGCAGCGCCATGAGGAACACGACCACGGACGCGATCACGGCGCGACCGACGCTCGTGACCCCGAACGTCTGCGTCCAGAGCATGACGCAGTCGTCCTCGGAGTCGTCGCCGGCCCACTTGAGCCCGTTCGTTCCCATGTTGATGCCGGTCCCCATGCAGAACGCCATCGTGTGTGCTGTTTGGTGCGCGCGTTGGTGGAGTGCTCGCTCAGATGCAGATGGGATGAGAAGTTGCGATGAAGGTTCGGGTCGTCAACAACAAGCGAAAACGCAAACTTGTCAGTCTTTGCAAGCACACGTGCCACATCGCTAGGTTTCCAGAACAAGGTTTCGAATGAGGAACCTGGTCCATTTAAAGGGTTTGTGGATTGTGTTGCAATCCGCACTTTCGCGTCCAACGCACCTTGTTTTGCCATTTGTGTCGGTTCACTGGTGCTTTTGTGAAGCAAAAGTCGAATCGTCTGATCGCAGTCTGTCTTGGAAAGCAGACGGTGCTCTGCTAATGGGTAAGTCAGAGTGCATTGACGCTTTACCTCATTTACAGAGCAAAGCAATGCTGGATTTACCTATCGGTAGTCAGCATGTATCCGCTATGAGAAGGTTTTTATTCACAAAGAGAGCTGCTGTGAGAGAGCACGATCGTGAGTTTCTCTGGCCATTTCCTCAAACAGCTCCTGTCTATCTTCCTCACTCGCTCCGTTCCATTTCGCAATCTTGCAACCTGAACGCAACGCACATCAACAATGGCGGCACGAGCACACCGAACAAGCCGCGCGTCGTCGCTGCTGATGATCGCGCTCTCCCTCTTCCTGTGCGCCTCAATATTGCTCTGCGCCGCAAGCAGCAGCACGCTCATCTCGGCAGCAGAACAAGCGCAGAACGCCATGATGGACATGCCGGTGCGTTCTGCGAACGCTTTTGCGTCCATGATCCTGTGCTATTGTTGAATGAATCACTGCTTTCTCTAATTGTGCTTGCTGTACGTGTGTGTGTGTGTGTCTGTGGACGGCAATGCGATGCAGTCGGATCCTGTGAGTGGCGAGATGGTCATGAGCAAAGCGTATCACTTTGACTTGAAGAATGGGCAGCGGTTACGCTTCGCCACGCAGGACACGTTGACGCAGTTCGTGCAAGATCCGGTACGTCCACACCTTATGCATTTGTTCTGCTGTTGTGGCTGTTGCACTCACGCTCGAATGGCATTGGACGCCATTTTCGCATTTGCTCAATAGAAAGCGGGCTTGAAAGGCGTCGAGTCTGTTGTCGCCGCAGCCAGCACGGTCGACGATGACGCGGCGGGTCCGCTGTGTCCGGTGTGCGGCATGGAGACCTTTCCGCACGAAGGTCCTCAGGTGTCGACCCAGCACGGCGACCAAGTGATCAAGACGTGCAGCATGAGCCACGCGCATCAAGTGTACGACCAGGTTTTGCAATTCCAGGACGACAGCAGCGCAAAGGCTAAGAGTGGTGGCGCTGCTGCTCCTGCCGCTGAATCGAATGACGTGGACTTTTGCACTGGACCAGGCACGACGATGCTGAATGGCTTCTCGTTTGGACGCGACGGCTCGCCGTGCGTGCTGCTGTGGTTCCCTAGCTGGGTGCTCTCGACGCGCTGGGTGTACTTTGTTGGCTGCATTGGCGTGGCGCTCATCGCAGTGTTCAACGAATACCTGCTGCACCTGCGCCGCGTCCTGCGCAAAGAGAGCAACACGTTGAAGCGCCTGCGGAGCGTCTCAAATGGCTACCCAAGCGCCACCAGCATGTCGACGTCGGAGGTGACCCAGTTGCTGCGCTCGTCGTCGTACCAGAGCGCGTCGCTGACGCAGGCGTGCTGTCCTGCGTGGTTCCGCACGCTCGCTCCGGAGACCCAGCACCTGATCCACTGCTTTCTGCACGGGTTCACGATCTTCATCGCGTACATGCTGATGCTCGTGTCGATGACCTACGACTGGGTGCTCTTTCTGAGCACGATCGGCGGGTACGTGGCCGGCCACTACGTCTTTGGTGAACGCCGAGACTCGATGACGGAGCTGGATCAAGTGAACTTCCCATAGGTGCTGAAGAAAGTCGAGAGTTGTGGAGGATTTGCGAAAGACGATTGAGGGAAGCAGGATATGATTTCCAAAAACGAAATAGGCAAGTAGAAGTAGAAGATAGGAACGAAGGGGCATTGTTGGCGTGGATGTGATGGCGCGGATTCGTTGATAACAATGGGGAATGCTTGAGAAAACGAAGTGCGCGTTTGTAGCGTGACGAATGACTGCGTCAGTCTTCAGTCAGTGAAGTGAACCCATCTTCATCCTGTCACTTTCAGTGATGACACAGCAATAGTGTGGCCCACTTCAAGCGCTTCATCCACCTACACTCTCGCGCCTTCAATACAGAATAATGATGCACCTATTCCGTTTCTCAGGCTTGTCACAAAGCCACATCTCTCGCCACCAGTCACTAGCCACTGAACCCATTGCGCATCCTCACTGACTATCCGTATAAAATCCACTCTCAGCATCAACTAGACGCTCTCAAACCTCGATGTATACCTTTCCGAACAGCTTCATCCACAACATCTATACACATCATCCTCCAACAGGCTGATGCCACCGACTATACACTGCACTCTGATTTATTTCGGATTTTCTTTGACACTCAACAAGGCTCTCTCTCTCTCTCTCTCACTAGAACAGAGCAAATTCAATAGCCGAAAGGCAGATTAGGACCAGAAGAGACTCATATCCACATTCTCTCGACAGCGCAACACCAGCAGCACCAGCTCCGTTACTGTCACTAGCAGCATGGCTTTCGGACAGAGCATCCGCGCGACGTGCGCCGCCGCGTTCCTGCTGGCGACGGCGGTCGTGAACCTCGCGGTGCAGCCGGCGCACGCGTGGGTGCCGCACGTGATCACCAAAGGCAACAAGTTCTTCAACTCGGAGACTGGCGAGGAGTTCCGCATGAAGGGCATGGCGTACTACCCGCGTCCGAACGCGGGCGAGATGGCCGACGCGGGCAACTACGACTGGGCTGCGGACGAGCACGAGGAAGTCTGGACCGAGCACCTCGAGGTCATGAAGGACCTCGGTGTGAACACGATCCGCCTCTACTCGATCGACCCGAGCAAGCCCCACGACAAGTTCATGTGCGCGTGCTCGGAAGCCGGCATCTACGTGCTCGTGGGCATGGCCGCGCCATGTAAAGGATGCTCGGTGCAGGAGGCCGAGTCGCCCGAGTGCTACCCGGACACGATGTTCACGCGCATGCAGATGGTCTACAACGCGTTCGCGGTGTACGACAACACTCTGGGCTTCAGTGTCGCGAACGAGCCGAACCTGGTGTCGATCAAGGAGGACCAGGGCAAGACCGTGGCGCCGTGCGTCAAGGCGATGATCCGCGACGCGCGCAAGTACGCGTCGAGCTGCGCGGGTGCTTTGCGCCAGGTGCCGATCGGCGTGGACATCGCCGACATCCCGCCGCGCGGCCAGTGGCTCCAGTACTACGACTGCGCCGTTGGGGACGACGAGAACTCGCGCGCGGAGTGGATCGGCTCAAACCCGTACGTCGAGTGCGACCCGAAGACCCACCTCAAGTTCGAGCAGTCCACGGGGCTCATCACGCTCATGAAGGACTACGCGGACACGGGCTACTCGCGCGTGCTCATGTTTGGCGAGTTTGGCTGCAACAAGGGGACCAACACGATCGAGGGCTTTGAGAACCAGCGCTCGTTCCTGGACGCCAAGTGGATGAACGAGGAGTCGACGATGACCGACGTGATCGTCGGCGGCAACGTGTTCGAGTTCACGACCGAGATCGCCAACCTCGCGGGCACCAAGAGTACGTACTGCAGAGCTGCTTGCATCCAATTGGAGTAGTCTCTGACCACTAAGCATCCTGCTTTGTCCTTGAAATGTTGTGCTACAGAGCTGTCCAAGACCAAGGACGAGGGCAAGTTCGGCGTCGGGTACTTCCAGCCGGACGACTGCGACAACGTCAAGACCATGTGCAAGTACACGCCGTACCCCGAGTACGAGAACCTCAAGAAGGCGTACACAACCACGAAGAACTCGACGGTCACACTCGACAGCTTCACGCCCAAGCGCGACGAGATCCTGACCTGCCCGACCACGATCAAGACAGACCTGCCCAGCACTCCGAAGGGTACGTTACTTTAACTGCGCTTCTCATCGCAATGCGTTGTGCTTTTGCGAGGAGCTCACGATATGCAATGTCTCTTCGCGGTCATGTGTCGCAGTGGAAACGCTGTCGTGCTCGGTGGCGCAGCCTGTCTGCAACGGCAAGAAGTCCAACGCGTTCAAGAAGACCGGCAAAGCCACGGCTCTCGACGCGACGAAGGAGCCAACGAACAGCGCCAATGAAGCCGCAACCAAGCCATCGTCGCCGTCGTCGTCGAGCGGTGACACGAAGAGCAGCAGCGCGCTCACGACCAGTGCTGCGGGCGTTGCGGCGTCGGCTCTCTCGCTCGCTGCCGTTGTGGCTCTGGCGCTGTAATTGCTCGGTTGCTATAGTGGAATGGAGGAGTTCGTGAGTCATTTGATTACTGCAGATATCAGCTTCGACGTGTAAAAAGAAAACAAGCGTTTTGGTCTTGTCTGACGCATTCGGGTTCCTGAGCATGATGAAATAGCGCCGCAACTCTTCTAGCAGGCATCTCTGCCATTAGCACATGTACAGTGGATACTTGGCACCGATCTTCTGGATGTTGTTGTGCAGCGCCTTGCGCAGCGGGATTAAATAGAACTCGAGGGGCACATTCGCGTGACTGTTGCCGCCGCCTCCCGCTGCCGATACCGCTGGTGACGAAGTCGCTGAGATCGGCGACGCTGCTCTTGACGACGCTGGGGTCGGATCCGCTGCTGTCTCCGATGGAGGGTGGTCGCTCAAGTAGAACCAGCAGCTGAAGAGAATACCTCGAATGTCGGCGGGCGACGTCAGTGGGAGCAGCTCCGCCGTTCTGCCCAGCGGAGCTGGGAGCCACCCGGTGAGGCGAAGGATCCGCACGAGCTCGCAGGTGAGCGCGAGTTGGTTCCGGTTGCGCATGTATGGGGGAACGTCCATGTTCTCCAGCGAAAGCTCTCCCTTCACGCTGTTCCAGTGACCCAACAGCACGATCAAAGCAGACTTGATCAGCGGGACAAGGCGCAGACTCTGGCTCGAACTCACCGACGAGGAAGTCGCGACTGCGGCGCGCAACAGCGGCAGGAACGCCGGGAAGTGGTTCAACCACTGTTCAGTGCGCAGATCCATATCGAAGCTCGACCGGTTGGGCAGCGTCTCCTTGTACACCTCGTCGCTTGGGATTCCACAGCACGGGATCGCGCGTTCCAGAAGCAAGTCAACGACAGCCTTCAACTTGCGCTCAACATACTCGCTGTCATTGTCGCCAGCTGGTCCTCTTCGTCCACCAGCAGCGCGACCAGTAGTCACAGAGGTGCACAAGAGCTGGAAGAGGAGATCCGTTGCGTACATGCAGCAGGTATGCGCCGCGTCCATCTCGCGCTCCCATGATGAATCCAGCGCTTTCCGGTACACAAGAGTCTCTGGGAATTGCGTGATGACCTTCGAAGACTGCAGGTTCGTGCATTTCGAGCTGATCGTGCGTTCGGAGCGAATCATCACCCGGTCTTCGATTTCTCCTTGAGTCGAGAAATTTACACGGTTCGGGAAATGCGTCGGGATGCTTGTCGGGGAATTCGTACTGAACAGCGCATCGACCCATAACGACACAAAGGTGCTGTACACTGATGAAGGGTAGTGCGCGACACCTCCGTCCAGCGCCAGCAGGCGAAAGAACGCCACCTTCAGCTTCTCCAGACGACCTTGAGTCTCATCCCCTTTCTCTGTGAGACTTTCGCGGTGTCCAGCATTGACGACCTCTGCTCGGTATTGCCGCAAGAGATGGAAGAACACCGTCGTCAGCTTGCGCAGACAGCGATATTGCCAGATTGGGTCTTCCAGCGACTGAAATGGCGTCTGCGAGATCAATTCGAGAGCTCGCGAAGCGACCTCAGGATCTCGAGAGCACGACAGATCCATGAATCCTTCCCAGAAACTCACGCCCTGCGATCCTTTCCACAGCTCAAACCGCTTCCAGCTCTGGCTCCATGAGTCGACGCACAACATCTGCTCAACTGCATCTTCGATCGTCAAATCTGCTGTCACGCTGATTTCGATCGGCAGCTGATCTGCTTGATCCGTAGGCGACTGCACGTCACGCTCGTTCACATACAGTAAGGCTTGAAGAATCGCCAGCACCCGTCGCTGCTGACCGCGTGGAGCTGAGGCGTTGCAGGTGACCATCATCTCCTTCACGAACTGGACGTAGTCGACCGACAATGGTGTCAAGATGCTGGAGAGCAAACGACACAGTCTCAGATCTTGCGGGCGAACAGGAGTCGATGAGAGCGATTCTTCCTCCGCCACCTCGGACATCATCAAATCAGCTTCGATCAGATGCTGCGTTACCTCTGATTTTGAGATGTACCGCGCAATCAGCTCCAGCCACGCTCGCCATTGATCGAAAGTCTGATTTCTCGCCGCCTTCTCTCCTGGCGTCGACAACCTCAAACTTCGAAGCGTCGATTGGCAAATGTATGGCAAGAAGCGATGGATGCCTCTCAACAACATCCGGGATTCTTCTCTTTCTACCACGACCAGCATTTGGCGATGGAATGCAGACGCTGCTTCGGCGAGCTGAGCTCTTGGAGCTGACTGCTTGTTCTCTGCGTCTGAGCTTGCCGTCGATAAGCCTTGGAGCAGCAGAATCAATTGGAAGCCTGAGTAGCTGAGCTCCGCAGATCTCTTCTCCAGAAGCACAAGTAGAAGCGCGGAAAGCGACGAGTCCGCGGACCCATCGCCATTCAGCTGCGCATCATCTTTATTTGATTTGCCGCTCTGGGGATAAAACTTTGGAGCCAAGCTGGTGACGAACTCCTTCGTCACGAAAAACTGCAGACTGTCGTCACATGCGCGCAGAAAAGCTGGAAACTCCGTCGCAACTGCCACCAGTCGCTTCACGACCCACGGCACTGACTTCTCATTGATTTCTCGCACATCGTCCGACGCGGCTTCTTCCACTAAGTCGCGGACGATATCCACGATCTGAGCAGGGTTCTTGGACATGAGGTGCTCGATGATGGGAACAGTGAACTGTCTCGCAGCGTTGTGGTTCGCTTGTCTAAACACCAACTCGTGGAAGAGAAACTCCACCACGGAGAAGGTGTTCGTCTGCCCAATAAATGCCAGCACCCACATCCAGTTTGCCGGTGAAGAAGATGCGAGGCACCATTCCAGAACTTGCGACATCACAACGCTTCCATCTTGCGCACTGCAACTGAACATCGCGCGTCGGACTACAGACAGCAGCTGGTAGTACAGTGGTTTCTGGGTCAATGCGACTAGCGTGGCGTCATAGTCCACTTCGATCTCGCTGATGGCAGCACCGTCGCTCGATCCTGCTTGCGACACCGGCTTCTTCTGCTTGACGATGATCTTCTCAACCGAGTCTTTCTCGTTGAGCACGCTGCAAAAACTGAGACAAAACTGCACGACTTCGATCAGAACGCTCGAGGAGTCGAGCTGCGCGCCGACTTTCTGGTTCAGGTGCTGGATGCATTTCTGAATCTCAGCAATGCTCTCATCTGAGCAAATTGCACACAAACAAAGCTTCACGTTACACGAATGATTTCAATGTAAAGTACCAGCCAGCCAATGCAATCAGCACACACACCCGTTGTCATAGAAGGCTTGGCTTTGCGGGCGTGCTTGCCTTTCTTCTGCCGCTTTGCCGAAGGCGCGCCACTGTCGCCCTTCGCTTCCGCGACCAAGTACTTTTGAATCGCACTCTGGAACTCGACCTTCAGGTTCTCCAAGTCTTGATCATGGAGCACCACCGACTGGATGCTGATCTCGACCAGAGACTGCTTGCGCTGACGAATGGGCACTGGCGAGTCCGACGTCGACCGGGGCGAGCCTTGCTCAGCTTCGACTTCTGCGCCGCCGTCGACCTCCATCTCCTGTGGACGCTGCTGCTCTTCTTCCACGATTTCTGCTCGCACGACCTCTGGTTCTTGTTGTCCGCGCGGTTGCGTTTCAACCGGCACTTGCTGTGTCTGGGTCGGGGTCGACGTACCGCCTGGACTTTCCGTCGTGATGCTCATCGTACCAACGATGTGGCCGCGAGGGTCCTGCATGATCACGTCCTCGTCCATGGGGGAGTTCATGAGGTTCGCCAGCCCGCCTCGAGACCTCGGGCGATGCGTCAGCGGGGGTTGCTGCTGTTGTTGCTGCGGCACAGCGATCGGCGCCACGTTGGTCTCAAAGCGTTGCATCTCCTCCTCCTGATGGTGGTGGTGGTGTCGAGGACTTTCTCCGCCCGTGTCGCGCTCCTCGTGCTCGTGGTCTCCGTGGTCGGACGACAGGATCGATGAGAGAGACACCGCGCTGCCGCTGGCGCCGCGCATGGGGATCGTGAACGCTGGCGGCGGCGCGTCGTCTCGGTCTTCCTCCATCGCGTTCAGCGGGATCTCCATCTCAGCTCTCCGCAACAATGCTCGAAATGTGTGCAAAATGGGGGTTTTGTCAAGCTTTGCTGGATCGGTACGATATCGGTACTCGATCGTGAGCTCTATAATTTGCATAGCCTCTCGAAAACGATCCTTGAATCGGATGTTCATTGAAGCCATCATCTCGCTTTGTCACACCTAGCTGCTGGATAGCCTGTATGTTTGAATGCGAGGATGCAGTGAGAGGGTACTCTTTCGAGATACCGGTATGAAAGCATTATTTGTGTGTGCAGTTGAATGTGACGCTTGAAAGGAGTGAGTGGCAGGCAGTCGGAAACGTTGACGACGAGCAGCCAGCACCTCACGCACGCGCAGGACGGACGCCACTCCGCGACGCTCCACTGAAGAGGCGGCATCCACATCCACGACACACGGCACACAGACACACGACAGCAGCAGCAGGTAATGGCGATGGAGGTACTGTTGATCCGCATCGACACGTTCCGTGACCGCAAACAGTATCTGTCGATCCTGAAGGCATGGCTGGTGGAGCTCGCGATCGCGAACGGGCGGCTGATCACGATGGGCGAGCTCCATCTCCTATTTATTGCCGCGGAGGAAGCGCAGATCACCAAGCTGCTCGAGTTCTACGCGACGAGAGAGATCGACACGAACAGCAAGGACGAGGTATGTTGCTGCTGTGCTCCTCTCGAATTGTTTGCGGTTGCTGTTGGTGCTTGGGAGCGTAGACTGATTGACTTCTGTTGGTGTATATGATGCGCGATTGCAGCTCTGTGTGGACAAGTTCATAGACATCGTCGGGCGAAAGAGAGTGAAAGGTTCTGGGTGTAAAGGCTTCCTAGAGATGAACATTCTGGTACATCTCTGTATATTATTGCTATGAACGTGTGACTTGCGAGACCACGCTTGGTTGTGAAGCTCAATCGCTAACTGCGCTGGGTGTTATGCTTATCCACAGAACAAAGGTTTACTGGAGAAAGTGTTGGTGCACGAGTGGCACGGCGATCAAGAGTGGCTCGACTCGGCGCTCGCAACTCCGCGCACGAAAGCGCTCTTGGCGTGGAGAGAGGAAGCGAAGGCGTCGCGTCGAGATCGCCGCAAGAAGTCTGCGCAGGAGAGAGACGCGCTGAAGCAGCTAAAGAAGCAGCAGGCTGAAGCAGAGGCTGCCGCAAAAGCTGCCGCGGCGGCATTAAAAGAGGAGGAAGACAGCGAGGAGGAGGAGGCTGGAGCGAAGCAGCAAGGAAGTGAAGAGAGCGAGGCGCATGAGCCAAAGGAGGATCAGGAAGAAGGAGAAAAGGTGCAACAGCAGAGCAGCAACGAAGACGACGATGGTGACAGCGAGATCGTTCAGTCCGCAACCGCAAAGTCTGCGCGACCGCAACGAAACCAGAGAAACCAGCAGACGAAGAAGACTCCTCCTCAGGGACCAGCAAAGCAGAAACAGCAGCATGGCCAGAACCAGAAGCAGGGGCAACGGCAGGACAAGAAGCGTCGCAATTCGCAGGACTGGAAGCAGAAGAGCAAGCAGCAGAAGCGGACGAATGGATCCATTTGAAGCGCTGCATCGCACCTGGTCCAAATTACGATAGAAGTTGCCACAACGTGACAATATAATAGGAAATAGAAACCCCTCATAGTGGTAAAGTGAATAGCACCCCAGTGAGCTCATATTCGCTGTCGACGCTGCATCCCGATCAACCAATCAGAGCCGTTCCTGTGACCTTCACGTCACATTTGAGCGAATCGTAACGAGCGATGCCACCACGTTGCCTGCCGATTGGCTCGTGTGGTGACTCTTTTGATGTTTCTTTCTTTGGAGAGTCTCAAGTGAAGATGTCCCAAGTGTCTACCCTGTGCATACTATAGTCATATATCGATGAAGGATAGTGCAATGGTGAAGAAACCATCTGCACTTGAGAGTACTGAATCGTACACATTGTGCAAAAGCTCTGCAAACAAGCAGCGATCTTTTGGTGCAACATCTCGCTCCTCTCCAAAGTAAATTCTTCTCTGTCCTATCGCTTTCCAGAGGATTTGGCGACCTTGCTGTTTTCTGAGCAAACCTGGGAATGTTTTGCAAAAGCAAGTTTGTGCCATTATCACAACGAAGAAGAAGAAGCGGTAGGAGGAAGAAGAAGAAGACGCGGAAGCTTCTCGAAGTGAACGCGCACATACTCACAACTACAGACACACACAGACACATACACACAAGCGAGTCCCTCCAGCCATGATGTCGTCAGTCGATCTGTCAGGATCGGGGCGGCAGCAGCAGTACAATCCGCGCTTTCCGCCGCCTCCTGGTGGGACTTCGCTCGCTGCGACAGCGGGACGGTACGCGACGATCGGCACGCATCGGCCGCCACCGAGCCATGGTGGGCTCGCCTATCACCATCAGCAGCAGCAGCAGCATCACCACAACCAGCATCCGCTGCAGATGAACTCGTCGCCCGCGTCAGGTATGCTAAATGGGTTGTGCAGCGAGCGTTTGTGACGCGATGTGTGCGTTGGCTGTCCTTGGGTTCAGCAGCGTCGTCTTGTTATTCGTATGGCGACATGCTGATAATGTGCGTTGCTGTTGTATGCGACTCACAGAAGCGGGGCGGATGAAAACGGAGCAGGTCGTGCTGGAGTTTCTGTACAAAGCGGCCGAGCTGGTGATCCAGTCGCGCGTGAACTTCCAGTCGGAAGCGGACCACCGCCGCGGCAATCGACGGGCACGGGTGCGTACAGATGCGCGTTAAATGGCTCTCACTTGCCGGTCTGAATGACAATTACTGACACTTGCTGTCATGGTTATGTTGGCATTCGTCGTGTAGTTCAATTTGGATATTGAAGAGGTGCAGTTTGTGCGCGACGCGATGGCGGCCTGGCGAGAGGACGTGCATCTGCCGCTCGCGATCAGTATTTATTTGGACGGTGACGACCAGCGAGTGCTGCTGGAGCAGTGGAGTGTGACGTACGCACCAGATGGAGCCGAGTACGACCAGCACGGTGTCGGCGGTCGACGAATCGGCAACAATCACCTGACCGGCGCGGCACGGGACGTGATCCAGCAACTGAAGGAGGTCTGCAAGAAGATCAGTGTGCTTCTGCGCGCGCTGTACTCGTTCATGCGTCTCTTGCCTGCCCATCGCCTCTTTCGCCGCTCGTACCCGTCGCATCTCTCGTACGAGATCCACTCGCTGAGCAGTGCGTCGCTGGAAAGCCATTTTGAGAAAGACGTGCCGACCAGCCGATACAGTTTCACGCCGATCAACACGCCGTTCGGATTTCTCAAGATCTCCACCATGTATCGACTCAACTGCGAGCAAATGAGAGACGAAGAGGAGTCCCAGCCAGCGATCTTCAAGGAGAACTTCATCATCCAGGACTATGTCCCGAGCTCTCCTGAACTGTTAGCGCAGCGAGAAGATCGCATGAGTTTGCCGCCGCCATCGACAATTCCGCGACCAGTCGCTGCCGAGTTCTCGCCGGATGCGGAACAGTTTAATGAGCTGCGACGACGCTCATCGCCGGCGCAGATCATGGACGAGTTCGCAAACCGACGCACACAGAGTCTGTCCCAGCCGATGGCGATCCCCCAGGCGAAGACGCCGACGGTGTACGAAGAAAATGCTGGGTCTCCGCGGGAGAACGGCAAAACCATTCACCCACATTCCTATGGCGACCCTGATCGACTTCGAGGGGTCGTCGCCAACCCAAATGTCACAGCAGCTCCGTATGGCTACGGCAACGTGGCGATTGATCGCAGCAGCACTCCACCCACTGGGCATTGGAATGCAAACAGCAGTGGTGGCGGTGCTGGTGGGAGTGGCTTGACTGCAGCTTCCTTCCAAGACGAGAGCGCTCACTACCCGTTGTCGACCCCTCCACGCCACCCGAATTCCCTCTCGACGCTCAAGAACAGTCGAACGTTTTCGTCGTCCGTCGGTTCGAGAAAGGGAGGAAACGAGGGGAGTCATTTCAGATCTTCGCTCGAGAACTTCTCGCTGGACGATGGATCTCACAACCAGGTTCCTCTTTCGCCATCGCCCTCACCAGGATCCTACACAGATGGGATCGTTGGCGACCGTGCAGCCACGTTTACGTATGGCACACGAAGGAAGGATTCGTTCAATGGCGCGTTCGCTTCAGACGAGAGCGTTGGAAGCAGTACGGGGGCTGGGAGAGAAGGTGCGATAGGGAACTCGCCACGATTAACCCCTCCGTTTATGTATGCAGACGCGCCACGAGGTGACTCGCCGGCTTCGACATCAGCGCTTGTTCTGCGCAGAGCATCCGCGGAGTCAGGAACGAATGGGACTGGCCGTGACGTTCCAGCGTTTGCCTCAAGTCCTCCATTCCAAGCGAACCCAACGGAGTTGCTGTCTACCTCGCCTGGGTACTCGTACAGCAAGAATTACATTCGCAAGGGACCAAGCAGCTTGCCGATGTTTGTGACTACGGATCAATTCCAGCTGGGGCGAAGCGGGACTTTCCGCCTCAATCCAGCAGTGCCTGGGTTTGCGAAAAGCGCTGGAGCTGCTGCTAACCATGACCAGAAGGCAAACCAAGTCACTCAAGCACGAGGGTTCTCCTCTGACTTGTACGAAGCTGGAGGTGGTGTGTGGGGGATTTCCCCAGATTCCCCAGACGCGTTCGGCTTGGCTCTCACTGGACCAAGTAACAGCCACCGCCATCGATTCCTGTCGTCCTCTGGAAGTGCAGGCGGGGGTGAGAACAGCGCGTCGTCTCAGTATGATCCGGATGACATCAGCGATATGATGCTCCCGTTTGCGATCGGCGACATGGATACAATGTCCACTGCGACGACACTGACGTCAACTGCTGGATCTGACGCTGGGCGTCCTTTCGGAACCGAATCGCCTGGGAATGGAAGCAGGGGAACGTCGTGGGATACTGCGTCGGTCGGGAGCTTCATGAACCAGTTGAAAAATGCGCCGCGTCTTCAAATGTTCCACGACAATGCTGTCTACTCGACTGAAGCCAGCCCTGGTCAGCAGCAGCAGCAGCAACATGCCGAGCGCGGAGAAGACGGCCACGAGGCGAGACCGTCCACACAGAGCAACAGAAGTGCTCCGCCGCAGTTGCTCTTTGAAGATGAGCTCGCAAGTTTCCGCAACCTCCGCGATGAACTTGCACGGGATTTGTGATCCAGAGATGCATGCCGACTGAGGTGCAGAAGAAGAAGAAGAACGAGATTGCGCGATGCAGAACCGAGTGGATGTCGCTGCGGGGATGGAATGAACGGGTTCCCTTTGTTCTTCTGCAGCGAGCCAGCCACTTTCATGTGTGTACCCTAGCAGCTAATGCGTGATTAGCTACACCCGCGACAGATTACAACCCAAGGTAAATAAATGAAAAAAGTAAGCTCGTCGCTGATATGTTTCGCTGTGTCGCATCATGTCTGGTCGTTTGTTTAGGTGGGTTTGTTCGAGTGCCAGAGCGGATCAGCACCTTGGAACAGCACACAGCTCTCGTGGTCGTTGAATTCGAGCCAGCCAGATCCACTTAATGAACGCCAATCTGGGTATTCTCCCAAACACTGCTGCTGACTGTCAAACCTCTGTCAACCTACTCACCTGCTGCACATTTGAGGATGCAAGCTGTTGCTTCGAATAATGGAGGGCAGGACAAATTCTTCCGAGTGGTTTGGATCTCTCTGTGTCGACTCTCTTTCATAGGCTTCTGGGATCATGAGCGAACCAGCAGCCCCCATCACCACAAACACACCTGCCTCTTCATCTTCTCAGCATCTAAGCAGCAGCATGCATGCACAGCGGGATCACGAGTCAGTCCTCCAGTTGCGATGCCATTCCGTGTGCTGAATGCAAAGTCCTCTCATGCTGGGGATTTACTATAAATGGCCACCACGTGAGAGTGGCAGGGCTACTAACAGCCAGTGCGCGAACGTGCAGAGTGCTGAGCGATACAAAGCTCGAATCGATGTCGCCAAAGCTGAGAAGGAACGTTCAAAGAGCAGAGCGCCAACGAAATACAGTCCCCAATCGCACTTTTTCGTTATCTGTGTCTCGCTTGACTGAAGTTTGGGATGCACAGTCTCACATCTATAACCCCATCCGATTGGCTATAAATGACACTTAGCAGCAAATGATCGGTTGAAATGCTGTTGCTGTCAATTTTTGGTGGAGAACATGGCTACAAAAATGGACTCGAATGCAATTTGGAACAAGCTCGCGAACCTGGGATGCCTGGGATCAAGCAAGTCCACGAACCACACAGCCGCTCAGCGAGTATCGCTCTGCTATCGACCCACACACACATTCGAGCATTCGCCTGGCGCAGCAGAGCCAAACGACTCCGACCTTGTTCACACACATCGTTTCCATCATGGGCTTGAGTCGTCGTCGCTTTGCCACCGCCGCAGTGGCATTCGTCTCGTCCCTGTTCGCGTCCTGCTTGTCCGAGATTCCCAGGTGTGGCTGCCGCACATCGTCTCCAAGGGCAACAAGTTCTTCGAGTCCGAGTCCGGTGTCGAGTTCCGAATGAAAGGCGTGGCGTACTGTCCGCGTCCGAACGCCGGCGAGCTCTGCACGATCGACAACTACGACTGGGCGGCCGACGAGCGCGAGGACATCTGGAAGCCGCACCTCGACAAGATGCAGGAGCTCGGCGCCAACACGATCCGCTTCTACTCGGTCGACCCGAGCAAATCGCACGACAAGTTCATGTGCGCGTGCTCGGAGCGCGGCATCTACGTGCTCGTGGGCATGGCGGCACCATGCAAGAACTGCGCGATCCTCGACGCGCTCCCTCCAAAGTGCTACCCAGACGACCTCTCCACGCGCGCGCAGATGGTCTACAACGCATTCGCGGTGTACGACAACACGCTGGGCTTCAGCGTCGGCAATGAGAACAACCTGCAGAAACTCGCGGGCAACAAGGACGGCTCCCTGCGTCAAGGCTTTTCTTCGCGACGTGCGCCGGTACGCGTCCAGCTGCGCTGGCAGCATGCGCGCAGTGCCCATCGGTCTCGACATTGCCGACATCCCACCGCGTGCGCTCTGGCTGCAGTACTACGACTGCAGCGCCGACGAAGACGAGCACACGCGAGCCGAGTGGTACGTTGTACTTCTTTTGCTTGCATAGAGTATGTAGCTCTTTGAGACCGAGAGCTAACCTTGTTGTTGTTATTGACACCCCAGGATCGGCTTCAATCCGTACGTCGAGTGCAACCCAAAGTCCCACTCCATTGGCGAGTTTGGCTGCAACTTGGGCGACAACACGATCAACGGCTTTGAAGCCCAGCGCCAGTTCTACGACGTACGTTCCTAGGTTGCTTGGGGTACACAACGACTGGACTGATCACAGTCTCACTTCCTCTTTACCTCTCAACAGGCGAAATGGATGGACGAAGAGAAAGAGATGGCGGACCGAATTGTCGGCGGCAACGTCTTCGAGTTCACCACTGAGCGCAAGCACGTCGCAGGCGAAAGTGCGTTTCTGCTCCATTCTCGGACAGTGTGTGACACCGAGAGTAGCCTTCTAACCAAGTCTCTCTCTCTCTGTAGAACTCACCAAGAAGAAAGACGACGGCAAGTACGGCATCGGGTACTTCTCCCCGGACGACTGCGACCACGACAAGATCCCGTGCAAGTTTGTGTCCTACCCCGAGTTCGAGAACCTCAAGGCGGCGTACACGTCGACCAAGAAGTCGACGCTCGAGATGTCAACCTTTACGCCTCAACACACAAAGATCCTCAAGTGTCCAAAGAACATCGACAGCAACCTGCAGCCGACCCCAAAGGTGCCGTATCTCAAGTGCTCGGTCTCCCAGCCAGTGTGCAGCGGCGCCAAGGCGAACGCGTTCGAGAAACAGCCGTCGAAGGCGATCAAGATGGGCGAGAAGAAGCGGCCGTCGAACAATCTTTCAGGTGGTGGAGCCTCCGCCTCGAACTTGGACGCTCAACCGAAAAAGAAAACGGGTGCTACGAGTGCCGGCGGATCTGCTCACGTGGTGTCTTCTGCAATGGCAATGGCAGCAGCAACGCTCTGGCTGGCACTCTGAGGTAGTTAGAGTATCTATCATGCGCGCAAGCACGCGTTCCCAGCATTGTACCTGCGTATTTCGTTCGACATTATTGGGAGAAAAATAGGAAACACTTGATACTGCACAGCACCACTTTCCACATCTTTCTCGCCGGGGCTTGCTTACAATGAAAGGAATCAGGTTCCCGCGTGTGCTCACTGTCTACAAAGCTAGTGCAGCGCCGACAGCGAGCGTCGCGATGGAGACAAGCAGCGTTTGTGCGGTGGTTCTCACCCCCGAGTTCGCTGCTGGAGCTGGCGTGGAGACTGTCGATGAGTCAGCGTCCGATGCGACCATGCCACCGCCTTTGCCAGGACTCACTGTGCCAGCCGAAGAAGAGCTGCTCGTAGTAGTGGAAGCACTCTTCTTACCTGCGTTAGACTTCTTGCCGTTGCACACGGGCTGGATCGAGGCACACGCCATCGTCGCGTTCACTGTAGGGATACCACACATTGGGAGAAACAACATCCTCTGTCAGAGTCTTCGTGGGCGGAACAGATGCACTACATTGGCGCGTGCTGCGTACCGGATGGTGTCACAGGCAGGTCGATGCTCATCTTTGCCGGGCAAGCCAGAGTCGCGTCGCGCGTGGGCGTGTACGCGTCCATTTTCAAAGTCGAGCTCTTCGTGGTCGTGTACGCGGTTTTCAGAGCCTCGTACTCGGGGTACGGCGTGAACACGCACGGGATCGCGTCGTGGTCGCAGTCGTCCGGCTGGAAGTACCCGACGCCAAACTTGCCCGCGTCCTTCGCCTTCGTGAGCGCTGTCCAAGACAGGTTTCAGTAAGAGTAGCATGAGAGTGTCAGTGCACCGTTGGCCGCCATAATCGAATATAGAGGCTCGTGAAAGCAGCGTTCATCGAGAATGGTGTCACCCCAGAAAGACTACTCACTCTTGGACGTTCGGAGGTTGGCGATTTCGGTCGTGAACTCAAACACGTTGCCGCCGACGATCTCGTTGGTCATCTCCGGTTCTTCGTTCATCCATTTCGCCTGGCCACAGCAAATAAAGCTTAGGGTTAAAAGCCCATTCACAAGCCAATATGGTGGTAGTGCGCTTGTAGGAGCGTGTTGCTCACATCATGGAAAGAGCGCTGGTTCTCGAACCCGTCGATCGTGTTGAGACCGGCGTTGCATCCGTACTCGCCAAAGAGGATCGGACGCGCGCAGGCAGCCGCGCTGTACTCCTTCATGAGGTTCTTCAGGCCGATGGACTGCGCGTACGTGGTGTGCGTGATCGGGTCGCACTCGACGTACGGGTTGAAGCCCATCCTAGGTTTCGTCGAAGAACATGATAACGACAGGAGCACCACACAGTTAATAATCCAATCCTCCGACGGAGAAGATGGGATACCATCATAGGACGACGCGTACCACTCAGCGCGCGTGTTCTCGTCGCTGCCCACTTGGCAGTCGTAGTACTGGATCCACTGCGCGCGCGGCGGGATGTCGGCGATGTCGAGTCCAATGGGGACTTTGCGCAGCGAACTCGAGCAGCTCGCAGCGTACTCTCGCGCGTCGCGCAGGAAAGCCTTGACGCACGGCGCGACCGCGATTCCCTTGGGCATCAGGTTGTTCTCGTTGCCGACACTGAAGCCCTGCGGATTGTACAAAGGACAAAGTCAGGAGTGAGCCTGGAGGAGTAGGATCGTAGCCTAGATTGTTCAACCAACCAACGTACCAAAGTGTTGTCGTAGGCAGCGAACGAGTTGTAGACCGCCATGGCGCGCTCCAGGAGCGCACCACCGTAGCACTTTGGCGGCAGCTCGTCTTCAATCGAACAGTTCTTGCAACTGTTGCACACATCGCAATATGTCAGTACACCTTGATCTCGTCACCAGCACTGAGCATAACAAACACAATCAATCACTCACGGTGCAGTCATGCCCACGAGCACGTAGATGCCGGCTTCCGAGCACGCGCACATGAACTTGTCGTGCGACTTGCCCGGGTCCACCGAGTAGAGGCGAATCGTGTTCACACCGAGGTCCTTCATGATCTCGAGGTGCGGCTTCCAGACGGCCTCG